>LUCH01000525.1:80241-114003 GCA_013368495.1 Paragonimus heterotremus
GTATATATATATATATATATATATATATATATATATATATATAACACGATCCATGTGGCTTCCGCATGTGAACAGTTATTCCACCTGTACAACTGTATGAGCCGCAATGCTGATCAAAACAGCACACGACAAACACATGCCAGTTTCATCCGAAAATGCCCACGGACACCCAAATTAGACACTACCGAATGAAAACCGCTCATAAGAGACGATTCATACTGTCAATAGATAACTATTCTTGTGAGAAAATGCAATAATCTGCTCGGGGAAACAGTAACGTCCAGATAACTAGAAGTAGTAGCAACACCAACCAGTTACAACCGCTCTAGGAAACCGAAGAAGTTCAACCAGATTTTAGAGATTTATAGCTTAGCACGATCTACAACTGAGCGGATTCATAACCTGTCCGAACACCGACTGACAAATGACGAGAGAACGGTCCTTCTAAAAGACTGACTTTAACATCAAGACTTGATTGCACCATTCAAAACCGAATTACCATGACATCTGGTGAACGGCGACAAGTGCCAACAAGGTAGGGCCGCAGTGAAAAGCACGCTCAGATTAAAAAGACCAAGCAACTTTCTGAGTAATAAACAAAAATCCGTCCGAAATGTTTATTGAACGATAGAAATATTGTTGTTCTATCATTTGACTAGGTTAGTGGTAAGGTCTTACTAGACAGAATTGACTGCTTCTCGAAGGTTCAAGATTTGTTCAATGATCCAAGCATCTATTGGAAACTAAAAACTACTAAATTATTTAAACTTTAAAGAATAAACTAAACGGAGGACTACTGACGCTCAAAAAACAGAACATCAACGACAACCTCCTGAGAAAAATCAAATCCACCTGGAAACCCACTCCAAGAATCTAGGGACTGCCAAAAATCCACAAAGATAACACCTTTGAGACCATTCATTTCTAATAGGGCAGCTTCAAGGGATAAGCTAGCAAAATTTCTTTGCAAGCTTGTTCAATCGATAATCCGAAATAGGCCTCCATATATATGCTGTGCCCCGATTTCCTCAGCAACATACGGGGCATGAAATTAGAATAACGGGGAGTAATTTTATTCTTCAACATTCGCACGTTGTTCATTTCACCCCAAACAAACTAGTATCAAACGCACTGACCGGTATGCTACGGGACAGCGTTCAATGGCAAACTGTGTATTACCGACGTCGTAGACCTAACAAAACTTTGCACAGAGACCCACTTACAATTTGAAGACAGTAATTCAATAATAAGCAGCATCAGCAGGATAACCGCCATCAGGACCGCTTGCCGAATTCGTTGTCAAATTCTTCAAAAGAACTTCGTTCCACGAATAACGTCCAGCACTGTGACTGAAAAATCTGGATGATACATTTGTTAACATTAAGCGTGTGAGGATCGACAGTTCGCACAAGGCCACTGAAAAAAATAGTACCGGGAATTCAATTCACCAAGAAAGTAGACAACAACGCATCAGTCCCATTCCGGGATGTACTAGTATTGAGAAAAGTTGATGGGACCTTTCAGAAGATAGTATGTCGCAAACCATCAACCATCGACATTACACCGTCGTTCAATAACAACCACCCGGTCACACAAGAAGAGTTCTGTGTGAAACTTATTTCGTTAAACAGCCACCCACTGCAGTGTACCTGAGCTACAAAAATAGGAGGGAGAACACATCTGCCAGTTATTTGCGTCAATTAGCTTTCGCAGACCACTCATAAACGCGTGCACCAGAACCCTACCGAGTGATGTTTCTCACTGCACGAAAGAAAAGTTCATCTTCTTGCCTTACGAAAACGGAACCTTAGGGATAACTGAGAGAATTATGGGAAAAGCCTGAGTCAAGATGGCTTTCTCCAGCTTTAGTTGGGGTCGACAAGTCAACAAGTGTCGAGTGATCGATGACGCTTGACACTTTCAGTCACGTGTATGCCTTTGTTCAAGCCAGTATATACGACTTCATTGGCAAACTCAGGCAGTAAACTTATACAATCCCCGTGAAACGTTTATTGGCATGTATGTCTATGCTGGGAAAGACTGTCTTTATGTTCCCGAGAATTCCGAAACCCTTTCAAGCGGCCATCTGATGGCGATAAGAGTAAGATAAACTGTAAAACTATCTATTACACTCTGCGCATTATTTATCACGAATAGGTTCCCGGAGTTTCCTCGGACCGACATATGTTCACACTTACTGTCGTTTAAAGGGAGACTCCAGTCATCTGACCAGCACTTAGTGCGATTAAATTCAATCTTAAACGCATTGAGATCACACGCATGCCAGATATTTGAGTCGCCAGCGTAAAATATAGCGTTGTTAGGAATGGCCGGGAAGGTCATTGGTATATATATATACATGTATGAATATATAATAAAAGAAACAATAATGCACTAAGTCCTAATCCTTGAGGAACTCTGGCGGAGTCCGAAAAGGGAGAAGGAAGGCCCGATCTGGTTTCTACTCTCAAAGTTCTGTTATCAAGAAAGAATGTATTCCAGCGGACAACCTCTCTTTGGATGCCAGGAGTTTCTGGGTTATGTGGAGGAGGACCATGTGGGACACGGTCGAGTGCTTTGGCAAGGTCGAAGAAGATACCATCGGAGATGTGATCATTATTTTTGACCTATGGCAGGTTATCCATTAGGATTAGCAAGACTTCCATCCTTTCCGAGGAACAAATGGCTTATCAACTTCGTGAATGTCAGTTCTAAAACGTGTTAATGTGTATTCACTTAGTCAAACTTGAGGCTGGGTTTACTTAAGAATGTCCTTAGTGCATTGAAGTGTTCTTTCTCGGAATTTCCGAATGAGCTATTTGTTACAGCTTTTTGGAGCCAGTAGCGGATAAAACCAAAATCTAATAGCAAGTGGTCACTATGCCCCAGTGATGGTTTGTTGACTACTCTGTCTACCATGTGAGTTTCATTCATGATAATCTGGTCAAGCAAAGTAGATGTCTGTTCTGAACGACATCTTGTAGGTAGTTCGGTGTGTCATGTCCAGGCTTATTTTGTAGATCAACACTGCTAAAATTCTCAAAAATCCACAGTGAGAGTCTTCACGAGATGAAGATGAGAGGAACACTATGTTGACGTGAAAAGGTCTAAGTAGGTTAGAATGGCCTCGTTGTTGAATGCGCTGTACACTAACGAACGGTAAATATTACCAACAAAGAGCCTGCTGCGATTACGAAGTTGAAGTTAAGGCCAGAGTTCGTCAAAGTTCTCTGCAAAGACAAATTCTCCCACGACAGTTGGCATCGGAAGACCTTGGCATATGAAGACAACAAAGCCCCTGATACTTTCCCGGGAACAGTCTATTCGGTACAGTGAATATTCAGAAACATGCAGTTCATTATCACTGATATTTGCAGAAATCCAGGTCTCGACAGAATTAAAACTGGGGAGGTGGGGTATTTCCGTTCGCCGATTGTCTGATTTCTCATAGTTTGGTTAAAAGGCTCAGACAGTTATTAAATACGCGCTTGAGGGCTACGTCTTTATTTGGCTGGATACGAAGGGAGAAAGAGAAGAGCACGAGGAAAAGTTTGAGAAAGCAGTCCTAGTAGCGACAGGAAATATGTAGACGGCGTTAGGGTTTCTCGAGCCTTATTGGAAGATAGCGGTCGCTTCATCACAGCCTGAGCATACGTAAACGTCGGTGTGGGACGGTCCATCCACTTGTTTGTTCCGAAGTCGACAACTCTCGAACCGTCTTCGCTTTCCGGGTGGTTTGCAGTTTCACAATAAATGTCCATCACCCGCTGCTTTTTTCTACACCTTATCATATATATACACGCAATGCGTACGCTTACTGTGTACTGTCACAAATGTTGCAACAGGTATATGGCAATAACTAACCCGCGTATATCTAGGGCCCAAACAGTACTGTAAAAAGCAGAATAAATTTTGTTTAACAAATGGCAAATTGTTGTCCGCATCAACTTATCTGTCAGTATTTACCAATGAACAAGATTCAGACTAAATATTTCTTTGTTTGTTTCCCACCTTTCATAAGCAGTAGCTCTTATAAAAACATAACCAAAGGCTTATTGTGTTAGTTAGCAAAACTTTTTGCAACTAAGTCATTTGTTTGGTTTGCTTCTATACTAAATTTTTGTTCATGTTTCAACTTTTTAGTTTAATTGCTTGTGATTCGATTGACTATGCTAACATCTCATATAAGATAGTGGGGATAGTACGCTCCGCAGATATCTGCATAAGAAAGGCTGACAAAACAGGTAACCTTCTGAATTTCTCGGCGAATTCCGAATGATGTGATAGGATGGATAGATAACCGACCTCAAATGTGACACTTGCGAGTTCCCATTTCAGCTGGTAAAGTGCGTGCCACGTAGTGTAAGTTATTTAGGTCTTTAGTTGGAATCCAGCCAACGTTCAGTATTTTTACCAATGAGACTGTTCTAAATCACTTCTCCTACCACACCACTTATCATTAATCCAGTTATCTTGTCCGTCGTTTAACCGTGAGCGTTGTGTCGATAACTTAACAATTATTTCAGAAAAGATGGTCGAATGTGTATGAACGGTGGTTTCTTATCCCGATAGGTAATTCGGATAACCTACCTTAAGGAGGATATCCAAGACATTGTTCCACTTCTACGTTTAGTCAAAAATGTGCACGTCAGATGAGGTCTACTTTTGATGGCAAAACATTGGGGATGGGGTATGAATCCTCTGTTGCAAGCAAACTGACGACGAGTTTCACTATTGTCTCACGCTATATAATGGCACGGCTAGGTATGTGACCAGCCTGACGTCAGTTCATCGCAACAGCATTTAGTTTCACACCCAATCTTGAAGCCTTAAATTCCGTATAACTCTAATGAAGAACACTAGCATCCAGTCACAGGCCCAGTTCGAGCTTCCGTCCGATCATCTTCCATGACTCAGTCCGGTATCAGAAATCTCTCGCAGTTGGTTTAGACCCAGGCTGGTGGATCTCGAACAACAATACAGAGTTACGTCCTCTAAACAGAACACAATCCTGACTCCAAAACAGATTGATGCTTTTTCTTAAAGATGTACCATTAGAAGCCTTATAATCCTACAACCAGGCAGAGGCTCCGGCGTTGTGATCATGGATAAGGCTGAATATATATCACGGATGCAGCCAGTATTGAATGATACAATCAAATCTGAACAATAGAAGGTTTAGGGTGGAAACCTGCTCGGGTCTTTTTTCTCCTTCGCCAGTTTCCGTACGGGTCTGCCACCAGTGCTTTATTCCATTTTGTCCAAATTAATCACCCTCTGATGCTTATCGCAAGAAATACGGTATTTATGTTGATAACCTAAAAATATTGCGGTGCGACTGATCCCAGCGCATTGCAGATCGATGCCTATGATATCAAGTGTTGGTCAGATAACTGAAGCCTTCCACTTACGGACAGCCAGTGTGTACATATATCGATTTAGGAGATCCATACAATGTGTTCGCGATACATAGCACACAAACTTTCAACAGATCTCCGGGAAGTGGATCTGAATAAATATTGAAGCGCCATACTGCCATCGAACTTACGTTTCTCGCAACATCACGGGATCGTTGTAAAGAAAACGTATTTGCAAATTTATTGTGATAATAAAACTGATCTTTATCAGCAAGTACAGTAAAGTTTTCCAACCGCTTTGCAAGGATTTGTAATAGACTGTTGCCTGGGTACGTCAATTAGGTCATATATACAGACACAAGTATATTGGTTTCTTAGGGTGTTCAGCGAACGACAAGCAAACTAGCATATGCAACCAAGGTTAGAAGACTTAGTGGCGACTTAATTCTTAAACATGCTCTCTTTATCACAGAACTCACAAATATTTTCCACTTGCGGCTGGTAGGGGACGACAAAGTCGCAACGGAAAACTCCGCAATCTCTGTCCTCGGATTGGCTACAAGTACCCGTTCTTCTCGTACAGACTTATCAATCCCTAGAACGATTGTTTAATCGCTCCTGGCGATTTAAGGTAATTCACTCAGTAACGCGCACTCGACAATTCGAATAGCGCTTATTCAGACGGTCAGGTTAACAGGACTATTTCCCAAGTTGAAAAAAATGTCATAAAAGGCGATCGAAAAAGTTGAAATTTATACCGTACTGTTTGATAGAATTACAATACAGGTACTATCTCACCTTGAATGTGAATCAACCAAATACACAAAGTATTCAGCGAAAACGTTCGAAATCGAGTAACTGATCATGTTTCTGCAAACAACCATTAGTCAACAGGAAATTAGCTCATTAAAACAATCGGGTGCAGATAAAGGTGAGAACGTGACAAACAATACCAAGAAAGAAGTTTAAAACAGTTGATCAATGATAGTTATAAAAAAAAGGAAAGCAAAGAACAGTAAGTGATCATGATGAATTTTGCACCATAACTGCATATAGCAAAGAAAAATAAAGACAAATTTAGGATCGGATTTCCACAAATAACTCAAACATGCCTCAACAGCTTCATCACTCCGCATCATACCGAAAGAAAGATGGTAAAGGTACCAGACGATATATTCAACACATCCAACAATGACCTTCCGTTCTTAGTCTCTAGTTTCTTCTCTGGAAATAATTGTAGAGTTAGTAGACTACGATTTACCTGTAACACGGTTGGTTAAGTATGTTTAATCTTTTCGCGGGCTCTGCCATCATACCCAAGAGCAGTACTGTATCCTTTCTTCATTGATTGCCTTGAAGGTCACTAGACGACCTCTGCGTAGAGAAAAAAATAAGGTGACCAGTTTCGGATGGTAGGATCTACCACCACAAACCCCCGTAAAAATAGTTGAAATAGCCAAGGTTTATCACATGCCATTTTCGCTTATTAGTTTATTCAGCTTAGTTGCATGGCTTGACATAAACTGGATTGCAACTCATTCACTTACTACGAATTACACCATGTAACGAGGACGTGATAATGTCAGACGGACGTAATGGTTCATCCATATTGTACTTCCAAACTAGCAACAGATAGTTTACAAACAACCGGTCCAAGTGACTCCCATCTACGCAATGAACAGTTATTTCGACCAGGATGGGTCTCAGCAACAGTAAGCACGTCAGGGCTCGAACCTCCTCCCTTTAGTAAATGTTGAAGTGCTAGACCGTTGAAGAATGCTAGTTAAGACGCTTATCCACCCAAAAAAGGACATAAGTTAAAAACGACAATTCATATGACTTTGCAACCCCAGTGGCCATGATACCGTGATCTAGTGGGTAACTCTTTGGACTACAATCTAACCATTATTCACGTCAGTTCGATCCTCAGACGTACGTGCTGCTAATACATCCAAGAGCCCACCACTTCACTGGCGGCCACTGAGGTCAGAGTTTATGAAAATCAGTCCCAATCACTTCTGAGGTTGTGGTGGATTCTTGCTCGTACGTGAACCGAATTACCAGTGAAGGAAACACAACAGACAAAAGAGTATTGATAATAAGAACAATCGGGTCTGTGTACCCGCAGTGACACACTGTCCTACTTTTTCCTCTCAGTGCATTTAGTGAAACTCTTCAACCAGGCATAAGAGGGAAATTTTCTAGACTACAGAGACAGTGACTGGCAATACAGCAGGGCATTTAAGAGAAGGTTGCGAACATTACGATGGTGTTCCAACTGTGCCACACAGTTAAGCACACTTTAACAAAGCTTTCAAAAGGCTGATCTAATATGTCACGCATGCGGACAAATATTTCAGTTTGACAATCAGCATGAAGATTCCGAACATCTTTGGTCAAGATGACAGAAATAAAGCACACTTACAAAATAACGGAACAATCACCTGTAGTCAATATTTTCATCATCGTCATAATCATCGCAACACCCTTGGGTTTGGCTGGATAGTACTGTAGTTCGGACCTCCACTCACCTCAACAGTGATGTGGAGTAGCTTAGAGGAAGACGTCACTGAAAAGGTTGAAAGTTAATAAAAGAAGACTAGGCGGAAGAACTAGAAGTGGTATGAATGCAGGTATGCCATTGGCTGTGGCACACTACCACCTCGAATAGCGTTTCTAACCAGCGATTTGAGTGATTACGAGGACCCCAGCCAAACAGGTGACACCTATCCACTTTGTTCAATAGAGCAGTCAGAGTTTTCATATTTCATGACCACGTTGATGCTTGACCAACACGCGGTTTCATCAAACTGTTTATGATCTCATTATACAATACCCAGTAAGATAAATGCTCCGGTGGCATGCGTAGTACGTGACCAAATCACTGCAGGCTGTGCAACGTGATTAACTGAAGAATTGATCGTGTATGCCGAGCGTTCCGGAATACGCCCTGGCGAATGGTCATATTGCTTCTGCGATCAGTTTACCTAGTGTCGACTAACTGATGCAGACAATGATTATAAAACATAGCAAGTCTGTTGGTATCTTCATCGTAAATAGACCCCGTTTCCGAATCATGGAACAAGGCGGAAATCACAAAAGCACTATATAACCGTTCTTCCAGCAACAACCAAACGGCTTTTCGACGCCACTGGTGACATTGGTTGGCAAAGGCTATCAGCTAATCCCCTTTTCTTGATATACAACACTACAATCTTGAACATCACTGACTCACGGATAATATAGTGTGAGTGACGTGGGTCATTAGTCAACAGTATGGTTATTCAGTGGTCAAGAAAATTATCAGTTGTTGGTGGCGTGATGCTACTTGTTCAGTGAGACTTGAGCACTGTACGTACAGCGAGAATGCTTCTTAACAGTTACCCTACTCAGGTGTTTTGAACAAACCACTGACATCACCCAACAGAACAGGACCCCTAATACAGATGACGCAGAAAGAATGGACAATGGTAGAAGACTTGCTGTGCATGGGTTTGCTTATATGGCTAGATTGTTGTAACCAAATAAAACGCGCATGTTGCCCCTCCGGAAATTGACATGTTCTGCAGTTCACTGGCTCCATATCAACTGACAGAGAGGACGTGAGATGTAGGAATATTTGCAAACGTTGCACCAACCCTGGCATTATCGACACAAAAATCTCCCACGCAGTGGTATTAAACTATCGTATGAACTAACTCACGGTTGGTTAGCGTGATACAAACCATTCTGATTTAAATCAAAGCCAATTGCATGAATGTTGTTCACTGGCTGTAGCGAAACGAAAGCCATCATGATAATTGCCTATCACGATTAACTCTCACGGGGTTTGCATCTGGGTGGATATTATTTTCACAGTTGTTGCAAGTTTGCATCGCTTCTTCAACTGTACATTTATGTCGCTGCCGTGAACGCGCTTATGCGATGAGATGAGCAATTTAGAGTCGATCAGAGTACTGAACGGTCCGGGGATGGCGTGGGGTCCCGACTGGTGACATGAAGGAAACATCTTTCGTTACTAGTTTCATGAGATTCTATGAGACACTCTCAGTACGCTGTTGGCTGTCGATCGTCTAACAGTTACGGGGTAGTTATGGAAACCAGCACGTGCTAATTCGTCTTAAACTAGCGGTCTTATGTGATACAAAAAGGCTGAATGATGGACGAGCTGCATAGACGCACAAGATTGTTATATGTACGTCCTGAACGATTTGATGTCGTAGCACACACGATGCTACGTTCGGAATTAGGGTGTCTTTATCTGGGGGTTCCCCAGATGGCCAGTGTCCTATAAACGCGTTACGTGCCACAGCGTGCCGCAGGAATTCTTAACCCACGACATATCACACAATTGGCACCTTAAGAAATTTACTCTACCAGCTTTCTCCGTCTACCTGCAAGTGATTAAATGGAACCGGTTGACAGCTCGTAAGTCACTATCGAACACCGACACTTAGTAACCGTCGGACCGATGACATTCATGAGGGACTCAAAGTAGATGATTTGAAAACCAACTTTTGGACATCCAGGCATCCGACAACGACGATGATAGTCATCATGTGTGCCAAACGTTGGATTCCCCTCACTAAATTCTCGTTAGACAGATGTTTACCATTCTGTCATATTAACAGGTATAGGGTTCGTTTTCGTTGCAAGTAAACTTGCACATTTCGAGTGAAATGGGAATATTACTAAGCAAACCAGTTCGTGTGATTTGCCATCTTACGTGTCCGCTCCCGAATCGATTGGATGATGCTCATATTCTACCACGACCTCAATTGTCTCATCCAAAGGACTAATTTGTAATGGAACCTGACAAATAATCCAACCACAGATTTTCCATTCTCAACAAAGGCATTCAGTTACAGGTAACAGTTCTGTTGATTTTTATCCAGTTGAGTAGTATTAGACTTGGCATATATTCCAAGTTCAAAAATCCCTCCATGATTTTTCGGGCACAAACCAGAACAAACCTCTGTGTGGGAATTCGGACAAATTAATGTTGTTTCATATCATGAAAAATCCATTACGCTATCTTCCTCTTGCTGATGATCGATAAATCTCTAAAATAGGGTTGAATTTTTCGTTTCGTGTGGTAATCAGTGTATTCTTCACCCGAGATATTTCTCAAGTCCCCTATGTTTTGGCTGGGAATTCGGTTAGTCAACCATAGGTATGTGGAATGTTGCCTAAACTGTACAGTCGGCCGTCCACTAACGGTGGATGATAATATATTCATATGGGTTTACCCATTTACTGTATTTTGGATCATCATCATCTCTTTCGACTGTTCCACATTTGAATAGATTATTTTTTAAGTTAACTGAAGATGTTGGATCTTACGAGGAATTTTCCTGCTGATTTGTCGGCTAGTTTTCACGATGACTACATATTTAGAGCGAAACAAGACTGTCTGTAAAGGGTGAATTGAACAAAATTGAAATATAATATAATGACGTGTAGTGGGTATGATTTACAAAAATGGGGCCTACAAAACAAGCGAATAAAAGAAAGTGTATCAGGTTTGTTAACTGAGAAACATTTAAAACACTGCGTTAGATAGAAGACATACGTCGCGAGGTGTTAACATTTCGTTTACCGTCTTCACTCACGAACGTAAAACATTGGAATATATAGGACATGCGGATAGCAACAACAGTAGAAACAATCAACGATTGGGTTTACACAAAATAGGGAGTTATCAGTTCCAGAGCAGACAAACTGCATGAGTTAACAGTTTATGCACACGCAGGACCGGACGGCGTGGACGGTGTGTGTAAACCCAGTAGTTGATTGTTTCTATTGTTGTTGCTATCCGCATGTCCTATATATTCCAATGTTTTACGTTCGTGACCGAAGAGAATAAACGAAATCTTAACATCTCGCGACGTATGTCTTCTGTCGTTACTGGTGAACTGAGAAACAATCTAATTGTGAAAACATTGTGTCTTGGGCTTGATTTCAACTGGCCGCAGGAACCACGTGTCAGCCGAAGCTCAACATTTGAGCACATCAAACTCAAACTGAAACATGACGTAAGAAGTGAGAGAAACTTGTGTGTTTCCTTCAGATTACTGTAGCAGCACAATGTCTGTTACCATTGTCGCTTTTACATACTGGATTGTGGTGTGTCCAGAAAACCAAAGCCAGTTTCTTTTCTGTACGTCTCCATCGATCTTGAAAGCGTGCTTGTTAACAGCATCGGATCAGGGCGATGCTAACCTATGTGCTATAAGTTTGGCGTTCTTTTGATTTTGTGGTCTATAAATAAGATTCGCTTGCAATCATATACACCGTACTTAGATAGAAAAGATCAAGTTTCCACCTGTTAATTCTGCCTTTCCATTCGCATCTCACGTGACCAAAACATGCAAATCACACGGCCATTCGGAAAGTGCCCAGCCAAGAGAATCTAAACAGATGTGTCGTGTGGGCAAGCTTATTAGTTCGTCCGTAGTTTTACGAGCGGCTAAGAAACCAACGCGAACACGCAAGCACTCACCATTTTAGACCCAATGAGGCTGATGCGGGGTCAGACGGCACCTACGCATGGTGCGTTGCGTTATGGTGCTCGTGCGTGCCTAAGTGCGTACCGCTTTAACGCCCGGGCCTATACGTATGTCTGTAGGTGTGTCTGTGTGTGGTACGTCGTCTTCTGTCTGGTTGCTGCCACAGTATTGATAAACCACCCTGTGCCAACCACGGAACACAATTGCACATCACGACTAGGTCAACCAAGGCAGCGACGCGCCTGCGTTGATGATCGCCCACTTACCTGTGTTTGTGTGTTTGTATTTCTGTGGCATCGATCAATCTTCTGGCAATTGTCTCCCAAAAAGGACTAGTTGAACCGTATCACACATCGAGGTGCACTGCGGATTACCGTAGAAAGGGGCTATTTGACTGACTCCATCGGCTCCCAACCGTTTAGTTCAGCCGAAATCGGACATCAGTAGGAGATGCCCACAATAAAGCCCGCATCTAAAGTAAGTCCATCTTCATTCAGGAACTCGCTTAATTCACTAGAAATGCAACGGATTCTCTCAAAACAATCCGCAATATAGAAACTTACATCAGGTTATTAAAAGTAGCCAGCCATGATTTTGTAACGTCTATATCCCGTATCGTTATTTCGCGTTTGAATTCTAGTTAGGTTTTTGTAGTAATGAAATAATGACCGATTATTGAAATTTTGAGTCGTTATCTTTCATAGTCATCGTGAGACCGTTTGCTTCACACTAAACGTGGAAACGGTTTATTGTGGCGTATTACGAGTGATTGGTAGTGGAACCCTGGTTGGCTGGTAGTGTTGTATGCTTTGTTTCTATATATGGTTATTGTATTGATTGATAGCAATTTAAAAAAATCTAGTTTCAGTAGGACTTGAAATGAAACGTGTGATTTACCCAGGAACTAAGTGCATACACAGTGTTATTTTGTTTTTGTATATACTGGCATACGTAATTGTTATGAGTACTACGTACGCGATACCTGCATAGCGCGAGAAATGTAGTTATATCATCTCCATTATATGTACATCAGTATACTGCACAGATGAATATAACATACTATGTAAAATGTAATAACACGTGCTATTTTTAGCTGTCAAAATAAAATATAAAAAAGAGACAAATGAGCTAACAGACTACTAATGATCACTCCCAAATTCGAGTTTCCTTTTAACGAGTCGTAACTGAGTTCAAAATCTCGGCAGTGTACTTGTGTGACATGAGGTTAAAACTCGGAAACCAATTGAAACGCATAAAAGTCCACTAACTCAGGTTACTGGTTTCCGAAATTTTGTCCCACTGGAAACGATAGTCTCACCCATCGCCTAATCATTCTTTAACATAATTGCAAGGTAAAACGGTAACAATATGCATACGGAAACATTTGTTCGTTTAAAAAATTGTTAGCTTCGACTGGTTTTTCCCACTTCCAAACATGACAGTTGCTTCGTCCAGTGCAACTGACTCATCTGTTATCTCAACTTTGCCTTGGTTTGTTTTACTCCATTTAGAAGCATTTTGGATTGCTTCCCCATATTTAAAGTAATTCGCTAGAAAAATAAAGAAAACCTATAGTCCCGATGATCTACGACCGGTAATACTTTCGGATCAGTTAATGAGACTGCTATACTCACTCAAGCTTATAAATAAAAAAATTATTGTTGAATGCAGAATGTACTGTAACAGACAGATGGTATACTCTTTAACCTTCAAAGCAGTTCGACAGATATAGGTGACCTCGACTAAACATTTCCTGTTAGCCTGTTAGACGATTCCTCCTTTTCTAACTTATTTGAAAGATTGAAATTTACTCTCCCAATTGGGTGCACCCAGTACTTTGCTGCTGTCTGGGAGTAATGAAATGAACAAAACACGCAGATCAGAAGCAACACCATGGCAACTATGTTGAGGTCCTTGATAAATTGTTCATTGGTCTGTTTAAGAAATATATAACTAGCGGTAAAATTGTTTAATGTCGAATAGCTTTCAGTCTTGCCTCATTACCGAAGAAAGACCCTTCAAAATTCCCGCGGAGTAGATTCCCTCGTCACTGTAAAAATAGCAAAACAATCAGTAATACATTTTGTAGCCTCTGGAATTGAATCGAACGACACGTTTGCTACGTCTTATCTTATCCCCCTTCATGCTGTTTTTGATGTTTCTGTGTTACAGTAATGCTTTTAATCACGAAAATAAAAGTGTTTCATTGTAAAGTCCCACAAATACCTTCTCATAATCTTTTCCCAAGAACATATTTCACTATGTGAACACGGTTTAATCATTTGAATAAACAAAATCACCATAGAGTGTAAAGTCACTGAGACATTCTGCCGAACGCAATTTTTTCCCCCCTGCGTTAAGATCTTCAATTTCCTTTTTGAAGCAATCGTTTCCAAATAGAACAATGACGTGATCGGTGGTTCACGTTTGCCGAATCGGTCAGATTAAAAAGTTGCGCTTTTGCAAAAACTTTTGCTTCATTTTAATACTTCCAAACGTTTATATCCGGCGTCATCTTCATCTATAAGAACAGTTACTTTGTTGACGGCGGCCTAAATTCTATCATCCACGACATCAGCTTTTAGTTCATGGAGTTGTGTATAAATTATCCAAATCAAAATCTTTGTACCAAAATAAGCGGGACAAACTTTTCTGGGTCACTCCTTAATCTGAAGCAAATATTCCCAGGTGAATGGTCAGGCAGTGACAAGCAGCTTGCCAACATAGAGAACACGTGAGCACCTCAAACCAGCACATTGATTTAAACGCTAAATATAAAGGTGGGTAGCCAAAGACAATCAAATAGACACGCACGCACAAGTACAGCCCTATGTAGCTCGGATTGACATATGTGTGCATGCGAATCAAACGGTAATTTAAATATCTTAATCGAACTGGTCATGACCAGTGAGTTAGACAAAGCTTTTCAGATTGGTAGGCCATAAGTGTGAGTACCTTATGTCTGGAGAATAACCCAACCTCGTGTTACCCAAGATTGAGAGACTGACCTGTTAGTCGTTCGTTCTTGACCATAGGGGAGACGTCTGTCAGTGAGTGAGCAGTTCACTAAGTTACGATTAGGTGTCATTTCAAGCTTCCGTAGTTCTCTGAAAATCATATTCTGCTGCCTCATGCGGCGACAGTTTTAGTAAGTTCAGGAAAAACATAGTGGTTTGCGTTGTGTCGACGAATTTCACGCTTATTTTATCGCACCTCCCCAACTGCAGGTCTTTGGCTATGTGCACTTTCTCACATCAGTCCTACTGATTTTTCTGCCATTTTCCATAATTTTGTCCATAAGATAGCTCATGCTTAACTGCAACCCAAACAAATTTCTTTTAACTTGACCTCTATCATTAACTATGACGATTTCACTCGCTGTACTTTGGCCATTGACTTTGTGAGAGTATACTTCTAGGCTTACTCATCTTGTCCTGTCTACAGAACTTTAATTCGTTTTGAATTGCTGGAGACAACTGATATCAGCAAACGCATTTCATTCTTTTCCAGCCTTGTATGTTTCTTCCATTGATCGAAGTTCAGCTTCTGAACAAATTTTGTTGGACGTTTCATCTAGATTAGCGAATCACACATTTGTATTACCATTTGCCGATGTAGTCACACAGCAGCGCTGTTTACTCACCACTCGGAAGCATACGGTTTTTTTCTTAATGGACAAAATCTGGCTGGTCAGACGGTCAGAAATGTGTTTTATCTACAGACTTTTAGTGTTTTGAAGAGAAAATGGTCAGGGTGATTTCTAACGTACAATCTACGCGGAACAGGTGGTAATCATATGCGTGAGTGGATGCTGAAAACTTGGTACAATAGTAAATGAAACCAAAGGGCACTACTCGTGTCACCTATCAAACTCAGTTTTATTGAGTTTCCGTGGGTTATTTTATAGACAGGTAACAGCATTGAGATGAAGAAATAAGTTTGCTGCCGAAATCTCGGCTTCCCCACTGGTTATCACTGTTCTGTGTGATGCACTTATGAAACCTGTGTTAAAAAATCGAATGCTGTGTCTGAGTGCCACACGGATTTGTCACTGTACTGACATTTCAGTTTGATGGAATGACCGACGTTGAGTGACTACGATTTTGCGCGAAATATTGACTGACTTCAAATGGATGAATTCGTCCAGAATGATCTTTTTCCTATGGGCAGAGCAAATAATCAAAGGCAACTGACATCCATTTGACGACTGAGTTCTAACTCAAAAGATCACGACTGTCACTTTTGTTTCGCTTCGTGGTATCGATCGCCCGAGTGATTTTTGTTGAATGTCTTCTATTTTTCAATCAGTCGTTATGTTACACACAAATAACCAGATAAGAATAATTATCTTTACACTTAAAAAGCAAGCAGTTATTTACTTTGAGCAATTTCTCGCACTAATCACAGCAGTAAACCAGTCTTTTATAGAAAAAAAGTGTGGTGGGTGTATTCCTTATCCCAAACAATTGGGCAGTCGCTTTGTTATGGCAGCTGTCGACGACAGACGTGTTACACCAGTTGTTTGCCTACTGAAAATCTTTTCAAGACACTCACAGCTTGATTTACATCAGTGCGATTGAATGTTAGAGTGGAGTGTTGTGAAAATCGAATTGGTACAACCGACTCATCTATGCAGTTGACAGATTTCGGATGGAAAATGTGCAACAAAAAGTCATCTTTATTTCAATGCTGTTAACATGTATTTACAGCATAAGCGCGCATTTGCTCAGTTGCTTGGACTGGTCGATCTTACATTCATTATGTCAACAAAACTCCCGAGAATAGCTGTACACGTCTTCCCTTGGGTTCAGTTGCTCATCTGTCAACTGGCTTAGTTATTACCTAAATGTATCCCTGGAGAGCAAAATTCATCACACTATCATGCGGTAACCGGTTGTTGTTCATTATTTGTCTGTAACACATGATCAATAATGTTGGTTTGTTTTGACATTTGGATACATTGTATACGACCACAGCTTCTCTCTATAAACTGAGTATCACATACAGGTGATCAAATTTTCCAATCTCATGTATTTTTGAATCACTCTTTGGAAAAGAAACGCCATACTTGAGTATTACGTTTGCTAGAGCTCGTCGGTAGTTCATATCCCTTCCACGACAAAGAGTTGAACTCCGGCCAACATTGTTACGTGGCAACACAGTCGACCCTTACCCTAATCAACCTGCTTCACACAAGCCTTTAATGATTATACGTAACCGCTCAATCACTTTCGTTTGTGAGTAATGATCAGACTGTGCGATAGTCCCGGACTTGTTGTTATTGTAGTTTTTGTCGTTGACTGCTTTCAAATATCCCACGATTAGGAGTTCACAAGTTACACATAAGGGAGTTAATTAATTTTGTCGAGTGTTGTTTTGGTCACTGATTAGTGGTATTGGATTAAGTTCATTTAAGGTGAACACTCTTCACAAATGTTCGCAGTTTTCTCATTCAAATATGAGTTATAGTCTGTCCTTTCAAGATGAAAATTCGCCTTCAGCTTACTCTCTCATTACGGGTCCTCACTACTAAAGGGAGCTGACTGAAAAGTGTTATATGTATAGGACAGCTGCACACAACTGCGAGTGGGGTTTGAATTAAACAAAAAAAACGAAAAGAGAACAACGCTACTTCAAGCTACTGGTGTCACCGAACCCAAATTCGAATTCCAGCCCGTAAACCCATGACCACTGAATAATGGACCCTATATTAAGTACCAGTTTACACAATCAACCATATTCGGCTATCGGTACTGTTAGAGTTATCACATGGTCTACCAAAGGAACTTGGGTAACCGGTGACAACTACTGTTTGCAGTTAGTGTTCCCGTCATAGGGAATTTGCCGATCAGCGTGCTTTATGTCTTAGTACAAATCAGTCAATTTCGGATGTGGGATTTTTCACGTTTTTTCGTAAAACTGCTGACCAGATTATTTGTTTGCACTAACAGCATACCTGTCATGACCAGTTATTAATGAACAAGATGGACATACCAAATTAAAAAATGTAATCATGTGACTCTTCATTTAACTTACTGATGGCCGAAGGTCACCTGAAGTCTTAAGAGTATTATTTTTAAGAAAAGTAGTTCAGAGTGTTCATCGAGTACTACAGGAGCATGTTCAGATTTTCTTAGTTTTTCATCAGAAAAGGCAGAGCCTTTATTTTCTAAACTCACCGATTTACTATACCTATTCAACGAGCATTATTGACTATGCATGCTTTATTTATCTATGGCAGATCCAGAAGATTAGCCAATCAGGATTGGTTATCACTATTACAAAAGCAATGCTCAATGATGGTGTTGATGAATTCCTGCTTGAACTGTCTGGTGAATCATGCTTAGATAGTCAACTCCTTGGATTATTTGTTAGATTCTATGTGAGACAGTGAGACTAAGTCCAAATGTGAAATTTCTGCTCACCAGCCTCAAATTCATAGTTCAGCTAGAAGACCATCCGTTCCGTTTTAGCATGCTGTTTTAGACTAGCCAAAACCTGAAGTTTTAACAGGTGAGTCTCTTCTAACCTACCATATTTGCTACACTACTTGTCGGTACACTACTTGCCAGGCCAGAATCCATTCACGTGATTGTACTTAGATTACATATATGTATGTATAACATCTGATAAGCATTTTTTATGGACTCTGACAGCACAAGTAACAAATAACGCGAAAGCCGGGTACATATTGTTGCACCTAAGAAACCATCCCAGAGATTTATGTAGGCAACAGTTTACCAAAGCAGTGCAGAAAGATAAGTAGCCTGTTTGACCAACACCACATTGCTTCGGATGACACCATAACTGTTGATTTCAGAAAAACAATCCAGCGTAGTTGATGGCTCGCATCTGGCGTGTAACACGTTTTCAACCGAATTCGGAAAAAACCGGAGCCGATTGAGTAGGGAGGCGAACACTATTAACACAGACATAAGAAATCCATCTGAGGTAAACAAATAATTGGCTTTTGAATTAAGTATTGTTTCGGTACATTCTTTGTAACTGTAACTACAACGTGAGCAATACACCGACAAATTGCAGCAATGAGAGAACGGTTGTCAAGCTTTGTCCGGTAACAGACCTGTGTTGTCGTGATCAATAACTTGCCAGTACACCATCTGTTCACGGGAAAAACAACCGGGTGGACTGAAACTCCGTGTAAAATGGTTTGTACGCACATATTGGTATTGCCCTGCACATCCACGTTTGCTGTTCTGACCCGAACAAATAATGGTTTCCGTAAAGTTCACGCGCGGCTTATTTTGTTAGTGTGCGGACTACAATTGCACCTCAGTTGGTGACTCAGCTCATCTGCTGCCTGCCTGCTACACTCGCTAACTTGCCTTCACACATCACACACGGTGCGTCCCTTTGCCTTTAAACTTGACGTGTTTACAGATTTGTGTAACCCAAATCTGATCGATGGAATCGGTCTTCTGTGTGCACACACCGTTCATACGATCTTACATCCCGTCCCAGCTGTCTCGTGATTTGCACTGTGAGCAATTTGAGATTTGCCTGACTTCCGAATTTGCATTCTGTGGAGAAACTTGTATCCACATTGATTAATCGTAGGCAAGGGAAAGCTGAATGATGAATTGTATAACGGCAAATGACAAATATACAAAATACCACCACACGTAAAGTAACACCAATTTTTGTTGTCCAAAACCTATGACAATGTGCAAATTGTTCAATCTCCAGTGGTGTTACTGTTGTCGACAATTTTCCCCCAGTGTCAGACCGATATTGACAGTCAAACCCAGGCTCCACGACTATGATTTGATTTAATCAATAAAGACAGCCAAATCACGATTGGAGCCAGCAATTTTTGTGCAATAGTCCTCTCCTACCTAACTTCTGGTCTTCACAGCAAGCTACCCATATAAATTTTATTACTGTTGTCGCTTCACTGGTTGAATGAAAACAGTCCAAGTTATCAACAATGAATGAGGGAACGAAGTGAACGTCCAGTTTATTCATCCTGCCTCAGACTATGATCATGGATATTACGAAGTCTTGCAGTCAAAAGCATAGACTGGTAAAACTGAAGGTGTTAACGTGAATAGTGGCAGTGTTATTCTCACCCAGAAAGTCCCAGAGAGTCTTGTTGCGGAATATGACATTGAACCCAAACATCATTTCTCTTGTGATCATATGCAGTACAGGTCATTTGATGGAATGCGAAAATAACCACTTTCGGAACAACTCGCTAAAACTAGAACAACCCATGAGATATTTGTTTTGCAAATAGCACTTGAGTTTAGTATGAGGGCATACAACCCAAAACGACCCAATACAGCCTGTCGTAGACTTTACTCACATATCTGGGACACCAAACCAACTGTTCAGATAAGGTGATCATCAGGATCATTGTGATGGAATACGGATACTCTCGTCTTCTCATTGTTGGTGTTAGCCATCTGTTGTCTGCTTTAGGTTACGGTACGATTCTTCCTTGCTTGAGAGGCATTGGTTGGGTTTTTGTTCTCTTCATTGCAATCAGAATTTCTATTCCGCATGCTGAAATGGAAACATATTCTCGACCAATCTGTTATTACCAAACCGCCCAACACATGCAAATGTACATAAGTTTCTGTCATTTCTCACTGATCTGCAAGTTTCCTATAAATCCAATGAATCCTATGAAACAAATCAACTGTAGAATGCTTCCTGTTTAAAGATAAAACCTACGACCACTGTATGACAAACCGGTAGGTTGTAGTTTACATGGCTACACACCCAAACTTCTCCCTCGTAAACGTTTGAAGGGAGTTATCGAATTCTTTACTGGAAAGGCCAACATCTTCCATCGTCGCGCACAGTTCGAGGAGATAGGTTTAACAAGACTGTTCACTGCTCAGAACACCGAAATTCGAGTGTTTCGTGGTCGTAGAAATAAATGCGGGTGCTGTATCAGGTGAACAAATTTACCGGGTCAAGAGACAGTTTAAATAGACAAAACTTGACCAAAAAATGATGGAGGATCGAACTACAACCTGCGCATGCGGGTTAACCGAAGCTCACAGGTTCTTAGCTAGTCATCGTATATTTACTCTTACCCTCTTCAACTCCTCCATGATTACCAGCATAAAATGAAGGCTCTCGTGAAGCTTCTAGAACACTTTTCATCATCTAACCTGGTTTTCACCTTTTAACCCAAACAGAGTGTTCAATAGGCTTCAGATGTTCATTTCAGTAGGCTGAAATTACATGAAAATAGTTAGAAACCAGTTCGTGGGTTATGTAGATGGCAAACTTAATTAGCAACACTAACAAAAAGGTATCAGTATGTGTAGAGGATGAGACAAGTAAGGATTAACACAGGGAGAATGATGTGGGGTGTGAACAACCAAAGGTGCGCATCGGGTCCACTGAAATACGTGAAGATACTTTTAGAGAAGTTCGAACTCAGACAATGAGTCCTATCACATGGGATATTTTACGCATTCCGTAAACTGCTGAGAAACAATAATATCAGCAAACGTTTTCACGGGGAACGCAATCAAGAAGTGATACAGAAGTTAAAGACATCGTAAAAAGCAAGCAATCCGTAGGTAAGAAATCAAAGAAAAACTGTTTACGGGTAAATTCAGTGAGGGGAAGAACAGTTATTGATAAATTGATCGATTAAGTGGTGCGAAGTGGAATAAAACTTCGGACTTCGCGCATAAAGAGAACTTTCTTAGTTTGATGGAGATAATGTTGTCATCATGTTGCCATGTCACACTGTTACTCACAGAAAACCCTAGATGAATAACACAAAGCAACCGACGGGCAGGTGAGCAGATGGGCTTTTCTAGAAATTTCCATATGTTATCTTTCTTATGTTGAAGTGAAATGTTGACACATTTGGGTACGTTAAGAGACAGACTGCAATACTCTGACCAAATTGACAGTTTGGGCCAATTGTCGATCACACTGTGCGTTATTTAACACCTAAAGCCACATCATCAGCACACTCCTGGACAAAACCATATAGGGACAGTTATCATCCATTAGCAGGTTTGAACCAGAAATAGAAAGTATACAGTTGTGTTTTTTAGTTTGGCTACAATTTTATATGCGAAACGGCGTCTCGTTATCGATTGTTCAAGTGACCTTTGCCTAATACGAGTGGTTGTTTTAACGCCAGATTTCAACATGAACCTACACTTCCGCCAACATTTCCACAGGAACCTCAGCCACAGTTTGGTTTGTGTTTTAATGGTCTATCAGAAACTATCAACTTCATCAAAAAGCTGGTGAGTCATAAATAAACAATATAACTGAAAATCCCAGAAGAAATCGGATAAAAACAATTTTCGTTTCAGCGCACAGAGCTGTTTTCGATAAATTTTCATCTTGGGCCGGTACCATTATATATTAAATCAAGTGACAATATGGAAGGTTATTGGTCAAAATGAGTATGAGGGCAAAACGATATGGTTCGTTGAAATCGAAAGATGAACAGTATGTTCAGTAGGAGAGGATAAACGCTTCGTTAAACTGACCGACCGAATAAAATCAGTTGGAGAGAGGCCCTAAACCCTAACTAAAAAACAGTGTAATTTGCACTGTGATGAAAAAGTCGTTCACATGATATGATTATGTTTTTAGTAAATACATTACCTACGGTTAGTCATAATTTTTTTATAAACCTTTCGGTCATCCGGTTTTAGGAAAGATAATCTAAGTTTCATTTGCACTAAAGATCTTTCGTATCCCTCGTTTCGTCGCGATCATACCATAGTACTGTTCAAAGCAATAACTTGACAAAAGACCGAAAGCTTTCAAGGTGAAAGTGTGTTGTAAAAATGAGAAATAACTGATCGCCTTTGATAAACGAGAGTAGAGTTAAGTGGCATAGAAGGCAGGTGTGATCCGCCTGGCAACCGAGTAAGATGAGTGAATAAACTTGAATAGGCTTCTTGAAAACATTGTGTTTGGATTTTAGATAAACAACCCAACGCTTTGATAGGTTAATTGAGAATGATTCATTTATTGTAAATCAAGCGTTTGAAATTATTCAGCGTTATATGCACATGAGTTTACCGTGAAATAGTGGGCATAGGGCGATTAGTCCCACAAGCACTTTTCTAGACTTCTTCATTTTAAAGACCAATTTGTTTCTGATCTCTTCCTTTGTATTATTGTTACCATCAGGATTGTAAAACAGTGTATATTCCAGTATGGTCAAACTATCCCAGACTGTATCGGATTGCAGTACCTTTAGAAATTATTCGAGGGATTTCAAATTTTTAAGCATATATAATATGCCTTCTCAATATTCCGATGTGTAGCATTTCCGATTGTTATCTCCTTTCTGTCTTAAATAATTAAAACCTACCAGTTGGTTGGTGTGGTTGATGACCGTGTATTCTGGTCTGTGTGCGGGGCTTCCCTTCAATACCTTGTGCTTGGAACTAGAAAATTAGATGATAAGTGCAACAGTTGTTACATAAGGTGGTTTCAAGTAGTTCCCGTAGCCGTTGCGCTTCCTTTCACTCACAGGCTGAAATCGATCATCCGTTTTGTGGTCGGCCTGCAAACAATGACGTATGTACCACAGTCCCAGAAGGGGTTGAGAAAGGGTTTTGCAAACGTCTGGTCCTAGTGACCACCATTTTGCTGGTTGTCACCGAGACCAACCGTTAGTTGAATACTATGCAATGAATTATGTCATATTCCATTTCCAACGTCTCAGTTGATGACTGACGGAGTCTCTCGGTGAACTGACGCAACAATTAAGGTAGGCGGTTTTGTTTTACCACTGTTAGTTCACTCCTTCAACCGGAGAGTTTAAAATAAATCATCGTGTACCTGATTAGCAGGAATCATTCATATGGAATATTTTGTTCGTAAAGTAAGTCTCTCACTGTAATCAAAGTAGCCAATTGTCTGGAATCCTTAAAGAGAGTCTGTGTTGATTTCCCAGTTGTATGAATCTAACTTTAGGCTTTATTGTAGCACAAAAAATTTTTGCTGATTTTTCTTAGAAACACTTAATGAACTGAGATAAATTCATACAATTCTTATTGTAGGTTCTTTCCTGTATTCGAGCTCTAACTTATACGGCAACTTATGGCTTTTAGGATGTGAACACTGTGATGTCGGACATTGTTTTTGTCAGTAATCCGAAGCAAATATCGTAGTAACCAAAGTGATTCATTCTACACAGAAATTTAACCGCTTATTGCAAAAGGAAAGTTTATTTTGAATAAGATTTTGTACGTTCGAAAATCTGCAACAACCTGTAATTTTCCCCCTTTCTGCAGTACACATGGGGATGGCTTCATCTTCTGACATTCTCGATATATTGGTAATTTGTACTTTTCTCCAATTCGGGGTATAAAATATGATTCCCCTATGCAGTTGTGAACAGTTCTCTTTTTTCATCATTTCGACGCCATATTTGACAAACGTAATGGGCAGCTGGTCCCAGATCCTGTCTAATTGATGGACTAATTAATGAAGTATATTGCTGGAACGATACCGATCACTTACTGCTCACTCCACTTAATTTGTACAAATTATTCAGTAAGTTTGCTGCAGGAGGGAAGAACAGCTCAACTGAACCAACTACAGTATGCTACTGCTGTTCACTGCGATTACAGTCGGAGTGAACGGGGATCTCACGTTTCAACTACTTAGACTCATACTTCGAAGGGTGTAAAAACTTAAATTGTCTGTAATTCCATAATGGACGTCGCGCTATCAGCTTTTCAGTTGACCAACAAGTAATCGTAGAGAGGGACACGAACTTTCTCTTGATCGATGTATTCAGTATGATGTCAGGCGAACAAAGTCGGTGATGACCGTTCGCTCAGATCATGAGAGTGAAAATCTGAAACACTGATGTTAGATCATCAACAACATAGGTCATCCAGTACGGATGTGAACCAGGAAACTGTTGGACAACTGTGACATGATACAGCATAATATTCATTACGAACAACAATTCAGGGTATGAAGGACATCACATGTGCTTCAGTTTAGCATAATCGCCGTTCTGGACGAACAAGTGTGATCACGCCTTCAACTTATCCGAATACCGCTAGATCTTTCCAGACTACCGCTAACAGAAACAGTCCGAAACCGTCGGCTGAGTGTTAAACACACTCGAAGTCTTGCATTTGTGATTCGTGGTGAGTTATGCAATCGGCCAGCCATCTTCTTAGTCATGGTGTACGGGAAACCACACTCCAAATTGCAAGGCAAACTACTGGTAGGCATTATTGGATTCGGTTTCCGAGAAGCGCTAAAAAAGTCACATTTGATTGTGATGTAACCATAATTCAACCGATTCTGATTGAATATTTTGATTTCGTGAATTCACCCTGAACACTGGGAGGCTGTTACCATAATGTTTCTTAACATACTATTAATCAATGGTTTGAAAATAACACAACGTTACAAACAAGTTGTAATACTCTATGTTCCAACCACATCGGGTGGCCTTCCTCAGGAGTCTCAACAAATAAGTTTTACAAATCTGCGCGCCATAGGTTCACACTCAATCCGAGAAAGGAAACACATCAATGATGAAACTCAGCAGAGAATGGAGTTGAGTCTATGGTGTTTTATTTCGTGGTTACAACAGTAGGCCAGCAGGAAAAATTATGTGTCTTACTATTGAATCATGCCTATAATAATTACCTATTACACCGTATTCTTATTTTCCAATTCAAGATATAAAAGACATGGCTACAATATTTACGGAGGAAAAGTTACAAACTAGAATACAGAGACTCTGAATATACCTGAGAAGAAATTCACACATAAGGTAATCAGGACAGCCAGAGAATCAGATGCGACAACCACATATGGCAGTCGTGAAGTTAGAACTGATCAAGTTAACGGCACTTGGTTTCCCATACGAGAAAATACGGTTTGAATAGAATTGTATCGTACAGTCGTCCGATCGCACAGCTGCAATCCGACTGTCTAAGTGGAATCATACCTAATCGTGCACTCGACGTTGAACCTGTCTCAATAAATGCAAACCGAAATATACCAGCTTCACTTCAGACAGTCGACGTGCGATTCTACATATAAGTTTGCATCATCCAGGAGACGCTGATGCTCCAAAAATTGGACTGACCAATAGTCCGTACTGTCCGCTTCCTTAGGGAATGCGCCTCTAAATGCCATGTTGTTAACAGCGTCGACTTTACTGTAAAATTCTCGGAAACTTTGCTAGTGTTGAAATTCTGTCATGCACACCCCAAAATGCAGTTTACTATGGGAAAATGAAAATAATACGAATCATCCTTTCTTTCTTTTGTAATGAATTGGTGGATCCACTTAAACGTACGTCTGGTGGAAAAACACCCTGAGAGTGTAATACTTACCAGTTTAGTTTTGAATTGCTGCTTTGGTAGACAAAGAAAACGGACTAAACCAACTTCTGGAGATTTTACCGTAAAGTTTGTGTTTACTGAGGTTCTATAAATGAACAAGAAGTTCAACGTGGTCTGCTACTGTTAACATCAGTAAAGGAATATCGTTTTCCTCAGTTTGATATTTAAATCCGATACAGTCAGGAATCGGGTACAGGTGGACAAGCACTATAACACTGAGTTCTTTTGATGCAGTTTACAAATAACGATAGAAGACACGAGATGTTAATATTTCTTTTACTGTCTTCAATCACGAACGTAAAACATTGTAATAGCTCGTGACTGAAAAGAGTAAACAGAATGCTAATATCTCGCGGCAGATGGTTTTCTATCGTTACAACTGAAATACTATAGTTATGACTAACTAGGCCTTACGGATGAACATTCCATTCACAAGTCGACAACCGTCGGTGGTGAATATTAAAAGTAACATAAATGCAAGAGACAATCTACCTAAAAAGCACCAAGTTACACAAAATCAAGTAATTTAATACTTACAGCTATGCCCGTCCGTCCGGATCCTTTCGATCGATTCAACACACGTGATTTCACTATCCCTTAGTCCGTAATTGTGTTCGCTTCATATATGGACTGGTCATTGATCGGTAGGTAAGCACGTTAATCTGTCAACACGTGTAACTCTGTTCTCTAGCTTTGGTCTTGGGTTAGATAAGCCATTTTTGTGAATCCAACTAGTGTGTATTTCACTACGTCTCATACATAGATATTCATGATCCCATGTGGACACAACAGTTTATGCTTCGCCCTCATTGGTTCGTACATAAGCTGTGGATGTGTGTGCGTCAAATGTAACTACGGTAAAATCAATTAATAAACACACATGTGAGCAACAAATTTTAATCTGGTCGATTAGGCTTTCCATAAAAACTGCTATCAGTCAACGTTGGGACTTCAGCTGTTCACACGGTGGAAATGGTTAGGCAACTTTTAATACGTATGCACTGGAATATACGGGGAACAGTGGGTGAACAGTTAAAGTAGTCTTCAGTCTCTACACTCTCGGATATTCACCAACCTACCAATTACAACCGCTACTGAGCATGCCGCAAGGAAATCAACGTTCTATCAGTCAGTCTACAAACACTTGTAGAGTATCAATGATTGATGCCCCTGTCCGCGTTACTCAAAGACGTATGTACCCATTACTGACGCAGCAACGAAATAAAGTCCCTTGGGCCACAGACACAAGTGATACAGCACACACTTCAGAACGTGTTTGTGCTTCACATGATCCGTTTTTCGATAGTACCAACAGGGCGAGAACGCGGTCATCAAACTTGACACAAAATAACCTCGTGGAAGACCAATCGAAATGTGAAATGATTGCAGTTATCCACGATGAAATGCCAGTACGATTATCATCTAACACAATTCCGTCCCAGCAATCGGTGCAGACACAAACGGCTTCTGTCGGCTGTCACCAAGTTAAATCTAGCCTGATCAAAGAGGAATTGTCTATTTACTCTGAATTTCCAGGAGGCAGTGACGGTGACTACGAACAAACAACCACATCACAACGACAAACACAAAAAACCACTCGTATGGAAGTAAGTCATCCCCACAGATACTATGGGACTCTTCAGTCTTCCCCTGGTAGAACAATCAAAGGTCGTCCCCCGTTCTATCCACCAGGTCCTCAACCGTGGCTTGAGTTGAAGTCCTATTTGGGACCAAATCACTCGGACCGCTTGAGTGGAGCTCGCAAACAATATGGAAGACCTCAGAGGGTTGCTGGGTCAAAAATATCGGCTACTAAAAGCAAATCGAGTCCAAATTTACAACAGTTGTTTGAAAAAGGGTGTTCTGCTTCTCATGGTCCCGGTGATGTGTTAAATTTGAAAGACAATTTTCCAAATGACGCTGGTCGACGGAGTGTTACTGGTGCTAGGTACACTTCCTTTCTTAAGCTCCATAAGTTGACACCAACGACTCCGATAGCATCCAATCTCTGTCGTAGCAACCCTATGATATCTTCATCCGTTCGAAATATAAAGGAGCAACGATATAACAGCCCCACAGAGTCTTCTAAGTTGAGTAGACGACCTTTTTGGAGTACGTTAGATGTTGATACATCGGGGGAAGAACTTTCACCACACCGCGATTCCCACATACCTAGACCCTTTACAACCACTGCTAACCTTTTACAACCAGCGTCGTCACCAACTTTTTCTGTTATGTCGACCACAGCTCAACCAATATCATTCAACCAGACACAACGACCCTTTATGTCGCGTGCAGTCACTCGGCCAACCACTCGTTGCAGCAATTTTGCCCTCGGCACCCTAGCTCGAAAGCAGACGGATACAAATTCACCATTACAACGTAGCCTTCAGACAATTAAAGCATTAAAAAACGATCTGCAAAGGTTGAACGATCAGGCGGATGAACTTGATAGCAGATGGACAGTCACTGGATCAACCTCCATTCAAGCAGACAAGATAGCAGGTGATAGAGTCAAAAACGTTGTGCGATCCAACTCATTAATATATGATAAAAAACCACTGTCTCGCGCTTCGGATACTCACCATGAAAAGGTTTCCTGTTTCTTGCAATCTCAACATCATCCTGTACACTCGCAAGTAAATTGCTTTCGAGCGGTCAGACAGTTTAAGTTGGTTGATCTAAACTGGCGGAATCACAGATATGTTTCCGTGAATGGGTTAGACAAACCGTTAACTGCGCAGTTGATACCCGCACATTCTGGAAGTACTGCATTGCTAACAGCCACCGGTCAGGGGCAAAACTTGAACTTGATACAAGCACGGATTATTTATGATCTGACCTACAGTTCTTCTGATTATCCCCCTTGGTGGTGGAAATATGCTCATGTGGATGGAGTGAGTTCTTTCTGAAAAACTCTCATTCTATGTAAATTATATAAATTCATTCCTCACAATATCACTGGTCAGTTAAAATTAACTGTTTGTGTTTTGAGCCCAAAAATTTAAGTGGTCGAGCTGTTGATTGAAAAACTAATTACCACTTGGCAATACATCATTCACTGTTTCAGTAATTAGTTATAAAATCTGAAGGAAAGAAATGCAGGTAACAACTAACTGTAATATACTTTTTCGAATGATCAGCAGATATTTAACTGCAACAAAATGTTTTACGTACAAAGAAATAACGAGTGTAGTCATCTTGAAATAGCACCGGTGCATTACTAGATTAAACTATATTTAAGGTGACGTTTTAGTCGATAATCACGCTTAAATGACGTAGACAATGTTTTAATAGTCGGCCACCAGTACAACTCATACCGAATGCTGAGTTTATCGACATATTTTTTTCGACTAAACCGAGTTATTAGACTGGGGTGGATCCGAATATTCCCGACTCGAAGTACAATGAAAAACGTAACAGTGCCTGGATACGAAACCTGTAGAACGCAAAGCAGACCACATAGACTAGAATAGTCAATGCAGTTTTGAAAGAATAGAAACTTTAATGCTGTTTCCCTGTTAGCCCTGTATATTATAAATATGACATCTCTTGGACGCTTGCGGTTGATCGAACAATGACCCAGTGTTTTCAACATTTCTGCTTAAGAGCACACCTTAACACATGTGAATATCTTTTCATCTCACCTTTGTTAGCTTACAACAGTGCGGATAGGAACATGCCCATGTGTTTGTTTCATCCTAGGCCTTGCAATAAACTCGAACATTGTTGGAAACACAGGGTTAAAATCGCTTCGTAGTTGATTCTATATCATTTTTGCTTCCTTTGTCAAAGTCACACAATCTGAGGACAAAAGTGGATTGTTCACTTCTACCGTTTATTACTCTTTGTTACATTCTGAAACACGAATACCCGAATGAGTGATCAGTCACGAATGCAACAAAACTGTTTTACTTACTCAGCAATAGGTATAAAAAAAATAAATGAGATGTTTTGTGTGCTTGACTGGTAGTGGTTCTATCCAGTATAGTGAAGCTGCATCGATTGGTGTTTGATGTTATCTTATTGTGCATGTTGCTTACAAGAGCATTTTATTTGAACCTACCGCTCAACATTCGGTTCTATATGAGAATGAGTATTCTTTATAACGGAGATTCCGAATCACTGAAGGGTGTGTATCTGTGCTATGTGTAATCCACGTAATACGAATGTAGCTACGGTGCTACAGAAAGCTCCAAACAATTCAAATTTTTGAACGAGACAGCCCATGTGCTTACAGTCTGTCCTACATACAAAAGGTCACCGACTTCTGACAAAAGTTTGATGACTGTGTCCACGTTTATTTGATTTTTTCTCTCAGGACCTCGGAAACTAGCAACATTTTGCGAATAAAGTTCCTTGACGTAAGATCGCATGCTAACAAGTGAACCGCAGTCGTATAATCATCCAATGTAACAAACTCACATCGTGTCTAAACGGGACGTGTGTGACAATTTACCTGTCTAATTGTGATCACAGTTATCAGTACTGCCATTCAGTTGCAACTGTAAATTAATTTGCTCCAAAATTGGCCCAACTGCAATTCTTTGTCGTTCTCTACGAACTCATGGAAAAATGCGTTTGCCGGATTTTTAGGTGAATGGGATTAGCAATGGAGTAATCGAGAAGAGTGTTCAGAAACCGAAAACGATGGTGAACCATTGCATGAAGAAAAAAGCTAGAGCAAACAGTAAAGTGTAACTGTGTTTTTTAGATGGAAAAATAATTTTTACTTTTGGTGTTCAAAGAAGCATCAACATAGAGACTAGATACACAAAGTTGACGCTGTGGTTTTCAAAACTGCAATTCACCTGATCACAAAGAATTAGTCAGTGTTTGTTTACTGGGAAACTGTATCAATACAGCCATCGGCAAAGAGCAACAAAGAACAACAAATACATTCAAATGTAAAGCATCTGAACAGCATGGTTTTACAGAGTGATCGCATGTGATGAGAAGAAAGTTAGCTGGAATCATGCGAACGGTAAAGACTACTACTTGCAATGCCTGTGTAAATAGAAGCCTCATACACAGCAATAGACAAGTCTGTGCAGTTAACAGTGTGAAGATTTCTTGATTTCTGCTCCTCGCAAACTTATGAGTTCGTTTTCTAGAGAGAAACAGTGCTCCGCCCTAGTCATTTATCTTCTACTCAATGGTGAGCCAGTACAGCGACAAACCTGTAATGTTTAAACACGTTCACAAGCGAACATCTACCGTCTTAGTGACTCGCTACCTAATCAAATGTGAATGCATTTTTTATTGGCCAAATTGCTCCGCGATTCTGTACCGTCATCCGAAGCCAGATCTACTGATTCCCCACACGTTTATAGCTCTGTTGATGTCCACCATCACTTATACCAGCTTTTGAAACAACTTGATTCTGACTGGTTCCAATCACTCGACTTTTAACCTTGTTTCTTTCGCGCACTTTATCGTATTCACACAATTCATCTGTTTCGTCATATAATCGACGTTGAACATCCTGGCACGGAATGATAATTAAAGGTTTATTTTTCCATGTTTATTTTGAGTTGACTAATGCAACCTTTTGTTTACGTGGTCTAATGTTTTTCTACTTTGAGCATACATTGGATTTGTACAGTGTAGTCAATGCTTTAAGGTAAAACTGCTCACAGTTTCCGCTGAAAGGTTCACTATCGTCTATGCTTTTTTATCCATAACCGCACACGTTTTAGACATCTGCCCTAAGTGTTTTCGTGATTGTCTAGCTAACAATCAGCACGATTTTGATAACTGACTTGTATAAGTCACTAGCAGCTTTTACAAGCAAGTGCCTATCAGTGGACCAGTGAATTGGAGAGTTTTTATCGTTCTTTAGTGCACCGGAATAATGTGGATCTCGTACATCTCATGATAATTGTTTAAAACAATAATGTTACCTTCAGTACAGTCTAAAATCCACGAACAAGTAGAGTGGATAACACAGCATCTGAGAAGGACCCTTATGAAATTCAGCTATTCGTTAGCTGACAAAGCTAATAAATGGTAGGTGAATACAAGCCTAAAACTAAGTTGGCGTTGACCATCCCTTATCCGCCCAGTAACCAATCCCATGAGGCCTCAGTTGTACTTATATCGAGGTATGATGATGAAACTTGGAAATAATTTCATAAAACTCTTCGTGGGACGCATCGGTGAACGTCCTTTCGTCATTAGCCCCGGTTTCCAGGGTACACGTTAATACTAAGTTTTGCCTTTTGCGAAGCTCACACTGTGTCTTAGCAAGTAGTTTGATTTCAGTTGTCTCTGTCTTAAAACAGCCGTCTCTTAAAGGTAGATAAATTTCGTGATTCCAGGACCATTATGAACAAAGCGATCTCACGTTTCCATTTTGCCAGTCGCGTCAGGATTGTTCGTGAGACATCAGTACAAAAGTATTTATGGTTTACTCTACCTTGCATAAAGCTGGACATGCTGTGACAGTTTGACTTCCAGCAGTGATACAAAACATTCCCAAGCAGTGGCTGAGGTTGGTGCATTGACAGATGGGTTTTTTGACAACAGATTCCGAAAGACGTAGGGCTCCAGTCTTCAAAACTATCGTGACACATTACGAAATGAATTGCGTACTACCACATCGATGACTCTGGGTAAACAATAAGGTCCTTCCTGGTATACGCTCACCTCCGGTGGTATGAACTATAGAATACGGGTCCGTACAAACTTTACAAACAAAATTACATTAGCAAAACCCGCTTTCAGCCCACCCGACGCATATCTGTTAACTTTACGCAAACTGCGTTACCCTGGCTCAAACTCGTTGCAATTGTGTCTACGTGTTCTAATGATGAACTCATTCGCTCACCGTCAACGGGGTATACTGCCTTCAGAGGTGATTCGGTTCTGAAAAACCGAGCTTTGGTCAGATTCTAGCCGGTGATAAAAACAACATGCCTAAACACAAAATAGCTCTACCTGATAAACGAAGAAGCTAGACAGGGAGTTCGGAAGTTTCATATTTTAAAGCAGCTACCCACCCATCCCATAATCTCATGCAGAATCCACCAAATAATCTGGGATATCCACTACCCCGGGAGGACTTTCCGTAAATTAACCAGTCTGCCACACTACTTATCTCTTCTTTGCTATTGGCCTGCCGTTAGCCATCGTTTATGTTAACCTTGATGAAACCCGATCATTTGCTTAATTACCAGTTACCATTCTAAAGTGTATGTGATCTTTCTTAACTCATCCATGAAGACACAATTCCACCGCCATCTGCAAGGTGGCCGATAAAAGTTACGAAAGTAGCAATGGACGCGGGTAAGTAGGTGAATGTACATGAACGAATACCAAGTGGAATTAAAGATCTATGTAATTTTATTGCCTGATACGTGTCGTCTGATGCATTCTGCCGGTTCTTTTAGTTTATACAACTGTAACTGGTCTGGCTGCCATGGCTTCACTTCGAAGACCGTGAAAATTATGTTGAACACTAAAGAAAGCTCCTAAACATTCTGCGGGCCACACAAATTGTCTAGTGAGAAGTCATGACTGGACGAATGGCTGATGTTGGTCAAGAATTTT
>LUCH01000525.1:121215-159742 GCA_013368495.1 Paragonimus heterotremus
AAATGGCAATCGGAACTTTAATATAGTCACCAGTTAGCAACTAGGTTCGTTACAAGAAAACCTTATCTAACAATGTTTTTAAATATGGAGTGACAAGTAGTCTTTGTTCTAGAACTCTTGGTATTCAAGTGATGACTACGTGAAAGATTCATAGAAGATTCGAGTTTGAAAATTTGTCGCTTCGTTTACTGCCTTGTGTTGATATCTTTCATTATACGCGGATTCCAACATATTGCTTCAAGTGTCATTATATCAACTGTTCACGTTTCCATTACATAGACATAAGTCCTATTTAGCCTTGGTGTAATGAATTACACCATAGTTGTAGTATCCGATATATATTATTTTTGTTTGACTAAATCACTTGTGAACTGAACTTCATCTGAATGACCAATGAGACAGGGCTACTAGTTCGCCCTGTGATAATAATGTGATGAGGGCGAGCGATCGCCTCATGCTACTCACACCACCACTATTCAGTAGTTGAGCGACAAAGTAGCCGTAAGAAAAACACGGGAAGACACATCACACCAAAACGATAGTACAATATACCATAGAATAGTTCTGGCTATACAAAGGAACTAAGCATTAGCGTCTGTGGCAGCCGTTGCCTCCTGGGACGATTGCTATATGAAGATGAGTGTTTTTGTTCCTTGTCCTGTTTGAACACCTAACGCGTATCAGCTTAAATAAACAACCTCCGCGCTATCCATGTTCTTGGCTCACAACAACAACACTGAACACTATTCACTGCAGCTTGCTTAAGATTTGGTTGTGGGTGAACAGACAGTGTTCATTTCAGCCTGGTAATAAGTATGCAGTAGGTGGTTGCTTCTGGTTAACCACCTTCCCTTACTACCTTCATCAGATAAAGTTTGCGGATCGATAGCTGGAACCCGAGAAGGTCAACATTCTCATCTACATAACATTCTTTCTAGACATCTCGGCCTTGTACACAGTAGATCTTTTGATTGTCAGTTACATATGTTTACACAATTCATGCTAAATGTTCAGCGTCGCTATCGGGTGGTTTTGTGTAAAACACTGTGGCTCCTCCGGTAAAAGAAATCGTTTCAGTGAACCTTGTGGGTTTGGTTTTCCATGACGTTTTAAAATACTGTGCAACAGTCTGAGGTCAACACGATGACCGGCCACTAGAAAGTGCATGGCTCTTGCTGGACTAAGTTGATGCTTACGTCCTGATAGCTTTTTATTTGGTGCGCTACAGAGTTGTGTGACCACTTAGGGACATTCGCATTGTTCTCCTGACCAATTCTAAACAGACTGGAACTCAAACCCGGCACTCCTTTTCAAGAGTCTAAATACGAAAGATAAACCTAACTTTGAGTGCGATAAGAAATAGTCTGCACAAAATAAAATTTGCTTCGTATGGAATAAAAACTTTCAGAGCGAAACTGAAACCGAATTTAGTCATCTAACCGACGCGTTAGGAACACATCCAAAAATGATGAACATTCATTATGCCCTGTTTCATCTGCTACATTTAGGTTTGGGTAAGTTGATTATAGTAGCTGGTGTTATTGGTAATGGTGATGAAGTTCATCTACATGGAACTTATACTGTATGATTGGATCTGTTGTGTTATTTACCTTCTCCTCGATCATAGTCATAAACCCATTAGCCAGCTAAAGGATCGAGTGAACTGTCACCACACAAGCTACGTTTTACGCCTTCATCGTTCAGATTTACCGTCGGAATCGATCAGTACAATTATGTGGCTAAAAAGTGTATCTCGGTATGTGAAGCTCTGATCAAAAGTTTAGTGGATACGGGCTATTATGAAGGACGTTTGTGGTATGCACTTTTATTGCAATTTTCCCACTGTCTATTTTAGTCGTGCATCGCTAATATGCTGATCAATCTTCAGTGATACGTGTACATCTGAAAATCAGATTAGCATACATATGAATCACTCAATGTTCCATAACTTGTAAGATAGCATAGTGCTCTCTCAATAAGGCGTTAGTCATCTCTGTCATGATTCATTTTCAATCTGTTGTTATCTCAGTAACATGCAAACGAATTACATTAGGTTGTAGTAAATCGTATTTTGTGTGGAAGGGTTTTGAAGAAAACAAGTGTAAAAAATAAAAACCGTTGTGACACTAGCAAATGCTATTTTGTCCCAGCGTTCACCAGTCGCGCAGACTGACGATGCTCTGAGAATCACACCTTCATCATCGCCTAATCAGTACTGCAGCTATCGGATCGCCTTGCCTGTCGTCTGAGAGCATACTCATTGTCACGTGACCGAGCGACTAACACTTCACTTTGTAGTTGTTTTCCTGTTGTCATCTCATGAGGAGGTGAACAAGTGAATTTGAAAAGAGAAGACTGACTTTACATTGCAATTTGATGGAGAATGATGTCAGGGACGTGGTTATTTGGGACTTCAATAAAACATCCTAGCTCGGTTATGAGGTGTGGTCAAAACCCATAATGGGTGCATCGCAAACTAGTCATTAATTGGTCAGCTCATACCAAAGGGAGAGCAGTGACAAACAAATTTCATCGCACACTAGACGTCAGTCAAACGGAAAGAAATACATAAGTCATTTATTTGAAGACCTCGCTGCTTTATGGACTAGGATTTCGGTTGATAAACAGAACCTCAAGAGCGGAGCAAATACATTTGGATTGATCAGTAAACATCTTGTATCGTAAACTGGTTTTTCGCTATATTAGGTGAGTCTTGATCCTCTAGACTTGCCATCACGCACTGTTTTAAAGAAATACATACAAGAACAGATGACGATGTATTGTGGTTGGAAGTGAGTACAGCCATAGCTGGTCCAGGGACCAACTTTGTATTTGAACACATCACATAAAAGAAATGAACAAAGATTGCTAAACGTTAGGATTGAATTAGGTACAATTGAGTAGAACCAATTTGTTTAGTCCGTTGCAGATACGGTGTCTGTTAGTGCTACTTGAAATTTCTGTTTCATGCACTCATCGGTGGCATCCCAACTGCCACAGTAACAGTGGAAAACAAACGGAGTGAGTATCGGGAGCGGAGATATCATTGACTCGATCTTCATTAGGAATGGCTGAGGTTTGGCAGACATACTAAGGATGCATGGATGTTTGTTGATTTTTAGAGTTTTTCCGTTAGCCCATAGTATGACCCCAGCTAGTCAAAAGGGATTATACTCAAAGCACCGACCACTTTGTCCGGAGAGTGGAACGCAGTTTTGCCCTTTATAAATGCGGGGAACTGTAAACTTCTACTAATCAGAAACAAGGAACAGTCAGAAATTACTGGGGTGTGATTAATCTTTCGGGGGATTAATATTTTGGATCAGCCTGTCTGGACTGTTACTCTCAACGTCATAGCAAATATGTGCTTATTGTTAGTTTATCATCTACACGAAATCGACATTCTGTGCAGCCCGAAGACGAAATCGGTGGTTGCTATGAAATAATGACTCCCTTCGGAAGTATGCCCAGTCAGTACATTAATGCGCTGAAGTGAAGTACCAGAGGTATGTAGTTTAATCACTTTAGGCGTCTGCATCGCGTGAGTTTTAGTGCAAACTTTTGCGTCCAATTGTTTTCATTTTCACGTAGAAGTTTTCCAATCAAAAATCAACATATTGCATTCTGATATTATATTGCTCTATTGTCACGGAAAACGACTGCTATCTGCCGGATAATACAGAACATCTCTTTGGAGGTGATTTGGTTGTATATTTTGTGGCAGATGTATACATATTTACAGCGAATGTGTGACGTGACATAAGATGAAACAATGTTTCTACGGATAGCACTGAAATCCGATTGATAATGACGTAGTCTGACAGTTTTTCTCCGTTAAAGAAGTTCTTCATTGTTACTGGTAGGCGTGTTTGAGCAAACTGACATCACCTTGCTTTTAACATAATGTCACATAATTGTGGTATACAATGGGAACAGAAAATGGGGATTGCCTTCACAGATGGAGTAAGCGACAATTAACTGCACAGGGTAAATATACGATACCAGGCCAATATGCAGATTTATCCCCACTGAATAGGTGACTATCTGTAAACTCAGTTTATTGGTTTAGAATGTCTCTGTTGCTCTTTCTGTCTTCTTCTCACTAGACAGTCTACTCTGCGAGACAGTTCTTGGGACTTTCAGTGTTACTTCATACACTCTTTTCTGTACACTCAGTTTTGATCAGCTGAAATGTGCAGCGGTCGGATAACTGCTAGTTCCTACTAGTTCCATAAATGCATAGATTGTCAACTGTGTGTTTGGAACTAGCTTTCACTCAGGTATTCTCATCTTTGAGAATGTGACATCAACCACCTTTGACCATTCAGTACGTTAGCAAGTCGCCCGCAACTTCCCATATCCATAGAACTGCAATTTGCACATGCTAATGAGTAAGCTTTTTTCCGGGCGGAAAGACGACTCATGCTATGTTTAAGCAAGCGTCTGTGGCACTTGAGCAAATGACACCAAAGAAAACATTACAATTTTGTCAAAGCATATTTTGATACCCCTTTCTCAAACAATCCCACATGTATTTTAAATGACGCAAACCACCTCAGCAAGAAGTTCAGGGTGGAATTGGATCATTAATTAGACCCGCGAAGTGGTAAACGCTACGAAGTGTAGGTTAGGTATGTCCATCGGCAAGATTTACCCATTCGTTTCGCTTGGGGATTCCGTTAGAAACAGTGAAAGCTGTGAGGAGGCTGTCTTGTTGATGACGCCTTACTTTCACTTACAGCTCGGTCGTTTGTTTGCAAGGTGTAGGCGCCTTGATGTTGTATGTTTGAATGTAGACGTAGCTATTTTTAGTGGTTAGATCCCCTCCCCTCTCTCTTTCTTCTCTCTTCCTATACGTGGTTGCTTTTTATTCTTCATGGTTGTGAATTAGTGTGAATCACTGATGTATTGCTGTCTATGATGATGACGATGTCGATTATAGAAGCGGTTTCAGTTTCATCAGGAATATACCAGTTAACATGGGCAATTCAGTTCTCACCTTCACTTTGTTGACTGTTCATGCGCACAGCAATCTTCTGTTCTTCTAACTTAATGAAATGAATAACGAACTTTCTTTCCCTCAAATAGACTCACCATTATCACGATTGTTTAGACGTTCGGAGATCGTTGGTGCTTTCCGACACTGTTGCTTCAGTTTATCGATTAACAGTTGTACCACACAGCAGCATCTTCCTTACAGTGTACGGTCCAAAAGTCGTACAGCTGAGAATATCATAGATACTTTTGTTCTATTAACCTCTTCTTCTCTTGGGATATTTACTAATTTCATTGGTACATAGATTCCTGAACAAATGGGAACAGAACTGTTTTGTTTATTTGTTTCAGATTGTCCAATATCCTCATAGTAATCAAACAACCAAATGTGCAATCAGTAGAACTGTCTTGAGGAAATTATAGTCCTCCGTTGGTCTAGTTAAATAGAACTGAAAGACGTTCAGAATGTTACGAGCCAAGTTATGGGCAATGGATAGGATGATCTGATAACTGATAAACACAGCATCGTCGTTGTTAAGACCACAAAATTATGTCTATGTTAAGCGGGCTACTTCAACAAACGACAGACGAGAAAGTCCTATGAGTTGATTGGTCGTGCATCGCCATAGCTATTGTGACGGTCAAGGGAACCATTTTTACTTACACAAGTCTGAAGGGCATAATCGAATTGTGACTGGGTAAGCTATCAACTTTTCGTTGAAAGGCCACAAGGACCTGACGTGGGGGACAATGCCACCATTGTTTGTTTGTTAGTCATAGTTGATCAAATAGCCAAGAATATTAGATGAGATGTTCAATGTTATCCTAGACAGAAACACACCGTAGAACTGTTTGCGACTTCCTTCTGATGAGAACCTGTGAGTGCTGTTTGATTAATCGGAATCATTGAAATCAGTAAAGTAATAGATCAAGAAGTGAGGGCTGTTTTCAAGCAGTCTCTCTTTCATACAGATTCATATGGCTTTTAGAGAGATCTCCTGATGCAGCGTACATTGTATAGAGTATCTTATTGGTGAGATCAATTAGTTACAGTCACTTCAGATTAGCTGTTGTGAATCCAAGTCAAAATAAAATTCCCGATATCATTAGAAGCCTTGAAACGGGCTCCGATTGATCTCCCTTTCATACTACTCTTGATTAATTTCTTTAGATAAGTACAGACTTTCAGACTACACTGCAAATTATTTGACCGTGTTTTTAACGTGTCCCCTGCGAGTAGCTGCCCCTAGTTCTCATCACTAAAATTATTGATGTCCCCTTGTTTACAGACAACTCCGAACATGGGTGTTTCATTTCAGCCCCCGAGAGAACGAAGGTTTACCAACTAAAGAAAGCAATATCTTTCGCTCATATTCTTTTAACCGTGCTGTTCAAACAAAGCACAACATCAGGGTTGAGATCGATTGGTATATACTTACTGAGGCTTACTAATTGACCCTCCCACTTTCTTCGCAAACGTTGCTCGTCGTAACGACCCACCCGAGTCAGGTATCACTGCAACTTCTAGCAGTAGTGTTTTATTTCCACAAGTCAGTAAAGACTGGTTGTGGTAGTGGGTGTACATCATTCGATCAATGAAGTAGAAATCATCACATTTTCTATGGTAAAAATTCACCAGTGGTAGTGTCCTATAACGTGATGATTTCAGTAAACATTAAACCTAACGGCGAGGCCCTATCAACAACATCAATCTGTCGAAAAGGGTTCAACTTCTGGATAAAAGGGAATGTTGCTAGCGTAGAATAGGGTTAATTTTATTTGTTGATCTATAGACATTCTGACGATATGGTGTGATTACAAAACACTTTGCATTTCCATAAAAGGGACCCTAGGTAACATCGAAAATACATTTGGTGATAGTAGCCTAATGTAAGTTTCTTGAACTTTGAGATGGTGAAAACTGTTACCTATTTCACGGGAGGTTTTGCTCCAATCGCAGTGATCCACCGTGAGTAAAAGTGATTATCAAAATTCAGTTTCGGTTGTGTTCCTATTCATAATAATCATATTTTGAAATTTTTCAATACATCCACTACCTTGCCTTTGTTCTGCACAGTGTCTTCTCACTGATCACTTGATTTTAAACTACGATCAATTATCGATCCATCAAAATTTCTCTTTTGTTTTCTGCAATGCTGATCAATTTCCTCTTGTGCCTTAAAGCAAGCCATAAAAAGAAGGAAAGAATTTACAAAGCAAAACAGCAGTTGGATCCGTAAGCTGTCGGTTAATTAGCGTGAACTGATTGTACACAGAAATGAAGGTAAATATATAACAAGGACTTGGTGAATTTAACCCTCGCACTAATAAGAACCAGAGTTGAATCGTGGTCTCAACAAGGCAAGGAATGAATATTTCTTAACTCCTACTGATTCCCTTTGTGCTGCTGAACTATTTGTCCACTTTTAGAGCAAAGTTGTTTGTAATCTGGTTTTAAAAAATTGCATTTGACAGTGTATCTTCAGCTGTTTAATTGTATGCGTACAGTTTTTGTCAGTCACCAGCTTATTTTTACAGCACAAAAACTTATTGATTTTCGGAAAGAGGCACACAACACCCTAATCTTAAAAGAGAAATTGCTGGATATTTGCCAATTTTTTGTTGCAACTTTTTGACAAACGTAAACAGATTCTCTGGTAAACATTATGAAAGTAATTCAAATTTCTTTTCGTTGTTCACACCGTTTCTTAGACACGGACCTTGACCGCATTCCACTTGACTTCATCTCCTGGCCTTAGTTGTTGATCTGTCCTCGCATGAATGTTAGAACAGAGAGACGCAGTTAGCAGTCTATTTAGTGAGAAGATAATCTCAACGGTTTGTCATCGACTGGATTGTTCTGTGATTATCTTTCTAGCTGTAATCAATCGGTTTGTCTCACCTGCCCTAACACATTGCCCTATACATAACTACCTCTGACAGTCTGTGGAATGCAGTGCTTTCTCACCTCATTCTAAATTTTTGTGGTACCTCTACCAATTCTTTCTAAGACTTTACCACCCAAATCTGTGGATGATGTGGCTTGGGGCGTTAAGCAGTGAATGAACTGTTCGAAATGTGAAACTAGAGTCAACTGTGTTATTTGTCTCGATACTTTTGACCGGGTCCAAGTATTGTTTTTAATTAACAACTCTAATCGATATGCCGAATTTTAATAAATCTATATTCCTTTAATATCAATAGCGAAACCATGCACCGAGCCTTTTCTTTAAACTATCTAGGATGTGCTGTGAAAAACAAAGTTACGTAATTTCTTCATGTGAATGCTTTGTAAATCAAAAAGCGAAAACGATCGCACCATGTACGTCATCTTGAGTTTTGATTTGTATCGCACAACCTGGTTTACATGTGTGTTCTTCACCTTCTGGTAAACTTATCGATCCCCAAGATTTTCTGTCAAAAATAAGTTTACCATCTGCTAACTGTATAAAGGTTTCATCCCATTGCAGTGGACTTTCTCAACAAATTACAGCATACAGTAAATTCGATTCCAAACGCTTATCCGGTAAACATTACTTTTTCAAGTCGTGCAATTTGAGATAGTTTGTACACCCCCACAATATATCTTCCCAACTCCAAAATATCGATGTATAACTGAATATTTAACACTTTCAAGTAAACTCACCAAGTCGCAGGTTGTCATTCAAAGCTATACAATAGATGAAGCCAACATTTAAGACGTTTAGCGTCAACTGAGAGACGTACAAATATCGTTGGCTTTTCTCACCACAGAGCTGACTGTTTGGTTGCTCAATCGATACAGATTTAATTTCTAGGTAGGAAGAAGCTTACAGCCCAGAATATATCGCTCATTCAATTTCGACGCACAGTATTCTAGGCGCGTTTAGCGTAACATGTCATAGAGTACAAATCGTTTTCAAAGCCTACCACACTTACAGTTAAATCCATGAGTAGAAATTATAAATCTAAGTTAATGTCATCCTTTTGAAGAAATGTTGAGTAGGTATGTTTGCTGTGATAAACTTTTGAATAAGATATCGCGTTGCATAAATTCTAACGTGCCTCTCCTGCGGTTATTATAACTGTATCAAACGTTTGTTTTTACTCGTCGAAATTGAATATCACCATAGTGTTCTGAATAAATGTTAAGCTACATTCCTTATCTATACAACGAATAAGTTTCTTGACAAATGTATATTGCGATTCCAAGTTCAGATATATTTTGATAGGTCCTCCATGGATAAAAACAATGACATTTTCCTATGGTGAATGCCACTCAAAATTGAGTGCAGTTTCATTGATCCCGAAGACGTTTCAGCCAGCTGTTTTTGGAAAGAAGCACCGGACTCAAGTTTTGTCCACAGTACCTATGATTGTAGTGGCCGAGATGGGAACTTAGGTCAAGCATTTGTGAGGCAACCGTGTTGACCGATACATCACTGACCTCTCACTGTGCATGACTGAATTGCCAAACGCAAGCGCTAAGTGACTACACTTTTATTTACATGGGTATAGAAACGGGTTAACAATGAATGTTCAATCTTCGTGTTTCCAAAGTAAACCACACATAGATAGGCCTACCTTAAGTAAGCTAACCTGATAGCGAATGAAGGAGTTGTCTAACCGTAACTTGTGTGTGTAAACATAATTCGCATGGGGAGACTTCGAATAGCTCTAGAAATCGAAACTGATTCCAGACCTCTGGTGCACGCAATGGGGGAAAGATACCGGCTCTGTTACTTTAGACAATTCTCATTCATGGGACAAGAAAACGGGCTTACAGATTTAGATCAGTATTGAACAAATCGAAGTCTGTAGTTGGATGATATAAATAACAAATGCAACGTCACAAAATACAATTTGATTGGTCCGATACAGAAACGAAAAACGACAAATAACGGAAGTTGTCACATTGAAACTGTTTGTCCAATCCTGATGTTTTACACTAAAAAGATGTTGAGTTGTTTTTCTGCTACACTGTCTGTTGTGTCAGGGTTGGGATAGGCAGTGAATCGAATAGGTCTTCACCCCAGTGGCAGTAGGCAGTTTACTGAAGTTACTGCCATCTGTATGAGTAGGATTTTTGAGTGACTTTCCTTACTCTACTGCGTAGAGTTAATAGCCGATTTAGACTTGTTATGATATTGATGCTTGTGAACGTACAGACTTTTATTCGGCGTTATGTGGCGGGGAATGACGAACAGCAGGTTGATTTCGTGCGGTTGCCTGACGCACATTTATCATTCTGTCCCCTGACCAGGTGAGTGGCTTGGTTACCTAGGTATTGCCATGTCTGCGTCCGTATATAGGACCACATAGGTCACCATCATCCCAAGGATGTGTAACAGTCAATAATCTGGTCATGCTAAAATCTGTGTGCCATTAGAGACAAATTGTCTCCGTAACAAAATATCCTCTGTGAGCTTACTTCTGAAACTGAATAACAACCTTATGCCTGCTAGACATCCACAGGAATTCTGTATTTCATTCACACCACAACCAAGAATTTAAATCGACAGCCTTTCTGACTGACAATTTGTGTAAACTTATTTAATCTACTTGCTTACTGTGACAATCTCGTTAAGTCAATTATTCCTCAGTTCATGTATAGTTGAGTATGTTAGATGACGAATGCTTATTTTGCAATGTGCAGGAAACATGCTTACGATCTGACTTGTGCTAACATAAATTATTACCCGTCAAAAACCAACGATTCTCGAAAGTAGTTCTGCCCGATGAAGATTCGTTTTCTAAGCTTATTTGATTACTGTTCAGTTTTCGTTTCCAATCACAACTCTGGTTGTTCATTATGTATCGCTATTTGTTGACAACTACTCATACCTTGTATTTACACTTTTTGGTTTTTGTTGATTTCAAGGAAGCAGCCAAAGTGATCAAGGCCCAGGGTGAGTTGGCAACGTTCCTTATTTTTTGTTACCCACTTTTGTTTCCAGCATGCTTTTTCCATTCCTGGCATGATCATTCATAATAACCATGTTACTAGGCCGTCACCGCATGTAATACACCCTAGTCCGGGTATAAACAGATTATATTAACGGACCAGCTTGATTCCAATACAACACAAAAATTTGTGACGCATCCTTACTTGTTTCGTACTGACAACCGACTATAACAACCAAACCCAAAGGCTCATGAACTTCTTAACGTCTCTAATATGTTCACTATGGTAGTGAGAATGAAGATATATATATATATAATACCATACTGGTCGAACCTCAAGACAGCATTCGAAACGAATCCGCGAACACCATTCACGGTGGCTGGGGCACGGGGAATCACGATCGGTCAACAGTACTACCCTCGCTCATCTGTTTGAAAGCGGGCGTCAGGTGAAAAGTGATCAAGCTTTCAGAGTGGTATATCGCGTACCAAGCAACCCATCAAAAGCGGTCCGAATTAGAACACTGTTCTGCCGAGGCTATTGGAATCAGGCTGCTTGACCGTATATTGTGTCATCAGAAACGGTTTGTTCAGGCGCTTCACCCACCATGGCCACAAATCCATCGGATCAATGGCCAACCTGTGCGGTCAAACCAATGGACAAGCGTGACGTAACCGACCAATCAAACCATCACCAACTGGCTGACCGGTGACCTAGTTTCTCTCTAATAAGTCTGATCGATACCTCGATCTAACCCTATTGACTCTTTATATAGTTTTACTGGTCTGAAGATGAATAATCGAAAACATACGTTCGCCTATATGTCTTCCTTCTCATGAACTTTTGACTAATAAGACTCAATGGATACGTTTCCCACCGTGTCCAAATCTTTCAAAACACGGAGGAACGAAGAACTGTGGAACTTCCTCAGCCAGTGGTGGACCCAATTTTTAAAGCTGTCAGCGTGAAGGTGAATGACATCGAAAGTGTCTATTCCATGCCTGATTGTCGTTAATTGGTGTCAGTAAATGTGTTTCAGGTTGCATTATTCCAAGCAAACTTAATGAGCAGTCCAGCGCTTGAAAATATGTTTATGATAAGGGTATGTTAACTGATATCGTCACGGTCAATCAGTACGATGTGTTTCACATAATGTACCACAAAGCCCACAGTGCGCCTCGAAGACCAACCACGAATTGTGGACGCAGGCAACAGAAGGTATAACCGCATACGGTGGACATGATACCAACTTGATATGGGAGGCAGAGAGAAATAGCACAGACCAGCGATCCAATAAATCAAGCACATGATCTGCAATCAGGCCACGATGACGCCAACTAACCGCTGTTAGGTAAACCCAGTTCACTGCACCCAAAATGTTGTTCCATGGTTTTAAAGCTACTCCTATCGACCACTCGTCAATCCACTAATTAATGGACAAGTTATGGATTATCACTATTATCTGAAGCACGCAAGCAACCAGCGTCCGCATTTGCAAGACACGTCCTGACCACTGGTCACGTTATCGACCCAGTTTGTGCATTCAGATTCCTATTACGTCACTCCAATCCAAGATTCTTACGGTTTGCTGAGGCTGTCGCAATCAGTCAACTGAAGTCGACTCTGTGCGTTCAGAAACAATCACTCGTAAACTTGACCCTTGCCTGCAACCAGTGACCTTTCTAAACTCACCGACTGATTATCCAACCATGCCTCCTAACCGTTCGATATAAAAAAAACCGTTTCATGTTATTGTAAATTTGGTACTGATAAGTCAATACGAAATGATTGCACCTACAAGTGTTCGTTTTCTAACTGTTTTGTTCAAACTATTACACAGCCAGGCAGCTTTGAAACTCATTATTAGCACTTGCATAACTTTGTCAGAATTCAGGTTCACGTCAATTTCGTACTTACGAACGATCGACAGAACACGTTAACATTAACAATGTCACCTCTCACGCCCTATAAGCGAGAGACGCACAGTTTAGGCTTTGAACTGATTAATAATGTGCACCACTACTGAGCAACCATGCAGTTCACAGCGCTTCTGTTCCATTCGTTTGGCCGAAAAGATTTTGCTGCTGCGGAGGCTGCAGTAACTGATTCACAATGCACAAAAATCGAATTACACCAAATACTCAGGTTTACTCAGCATTTTTTAACTACTGGTTTCTATGACGTCCATAAATTCAACATGACCGAAAAGCTCTGATCATGAGGTTACGGATAAATATTAATTAGACACTGACTGAATCTCCCCCCAAGATGGTCGAGCAAGTTTTGTAGTACTTACGGACGATCGTGGTTGTGCACTCAAAGTGTCGGTTTCGTCGTGCGTAGTCTACATTCATTATCTAAGTGGGCAGCGCAGATAGTGCACTGGAGTTAAGATCCCGGTCGCCGCATAATACACACCACTGACGAAGTCTAATATAAGTGATACACGAATTGTGTAGGTCTTCCACAGGAATGTTGTTAAATATTCAGCATACTGCTATCAATCAGCTAGAATTGTGATCACCTTGTTAACAAGACGTGATGAACATTCTCGGGTGAAAAACCCAGACTCAGTGAATCAGGTTTTGCTTGGCTTGTCAGGACTCTTTGGAATAAAAAGACATACTTCGTGACATACCGTGAACAGATCGGCAAAAACTGAACATTTCACTGTCATGTGACCCACTGCACCTTTATCGACTGATAAAGGTACGTTTATGAGCAAAAACATGACAGAACGAAAAGTTTCACGGATAAGTCAGAAACAGATTTTGCACCGTGTACTCCTGGAAAACATTTCATTGTATTTTGCTCGTTACACAGTGCAGTCGTTCGCAAAGTTAGATACGCACTGCAAAGCAAAAATGATCATATCAATAAACACACGCATACCACTTGATACCAACGCAGTTTAGTAGGGAACACCAAATATTTCTGTGTACAAAAAGACTAGGTTCATTTTCAACGACTGCTTTTTTGTTGGCCGAGCAGTTCTTTGATTTTTACATGAGTAACTTATTCAAAAGCTCCACTCCAGGCCTAATCTTGGCCGGAAAGTTTGAAAACGAACAGTGATCATTGTTGTCGGTTGTTTCGAACAAATTAAACGCTGTTTTGAACAGACTTTATTTTACCGCCAATTAACCTCACTCCTACCTACGTCACACCATAAATAACTCACTGCTGGAGGATATCAAATAGCTGTTCGGAAAAATACTTGGCTCAGTAACAACAACAATAGATTTATAACTGAACACTAGCGTTTAGTCCCTTCACAATCCTACCTATTCTCATGCAACTCCTAAGCGATATCTAGTTGTTACGAGCTGTTAACCAAGCCTACACGTTAACTAAACTGGCATAGTTCTGTACTAATGCAGTATAGGTGCCGCCTGGTTAAGCAACTTTTCTTCACTCAGAACCCTGAAAGACAGCTCTAGAATAACACTGTCAGGGGACCTACAAAAAGCACTTATGGTCGTTCGGTAGAAAATTAATGGGTAACATTTAAACCAGTCAGAGCAGTAATAATTTTCCGAAGTAAACCATCTCCAGCTAATTAACAAAAAGCAAATGGGCCCAACCATATTTTGTCTGTTACTGTGGTCCATTATCGGTTATGAGTGAAAATATGATAGATGATAGATGAAAACTAAATTTACATAGAGTGAACACGACTCACAATTGATCACTGTTGTCGCATTCCCATAGACTTTCCAGTCGGCCCCTTTCGAAAAAAAGTAATAGACTCGAGTTTCGCTTTCATTAAAGCTCGTCAGTAGTGCATATCCTTGCCGTGGCCGGGACTAAAACTCCGACCACGCTGTTTATGAGGCTACCGTGTTGAGCACTGCGTCATTGACCACACACTATACACGGCCGAATTATCACATGTGAACGGTCAGCCACATTTGCTTGTGAGTAATGCTGTGATTGCCTGATCGCCTTCAGAGAAGACAGTAAATTTTCTGTTAACTCCAGTCCATGACACCTCGACTAAGACTTTTATCTAGCTTGAATAACAGAAATAATTAACTTGTTGAAAAATATTTTCAATATATATACAAATCCAATTCTCCTACTGCTCCTCAAAAAATCAGATTTTAACTGTCTTGGGTCTTCAATATCTTGCTAGAATCGGCTCAATGGACACAATGTGTTTGTTTGCACGCTTTTATAGAAGCGTCAAATTCATTACGTATGCATCTGCTCGCATGTTTTCGCTGTGCATGAATACAGTTTTTGCATGGTTGTCACACATATTTGACCACACACAGCAAATACACCACGTAGAGCTAGGAACAAGTCCAAAAGACAGAAACAAGAAGTGGAAGCCAATTCGCCAAGAGTGCATACCAACGGTGACCTCAGGGCTGAAGCGAATGGCTCGCGTCGGAGTCGTTCACAGTCATTGGGTCATCGTCTACTCGATGCGGCCGTCGCACATATCTCCTTCGGTCGTTCACAATCCAAACCTAAAACCCGAACCACCATACGAGGCTTGGATATTAGTGGACCAATCATCAGAAGCCGTAATGAACCAGAAGTGTTCGGTCAAAGCCCATTGCTTATCCCGCCGGAAAATTTAAATTTGGACAATGTTGATGTTCCGGCTGAACTGCAGCCATCACCTACAACTAACCTGAATATCACAACTCCTGCTGGTTGTGAGGAAAACTTTGGAGATCTTGGGTACAACAGTGGAACGAACGATCCAATAGAAGTAAGTCGCCTCAAACGGATTTTCGATATCTCAACTGTGGTTTATAGGCTCCTTTGTTACCCAAACAGATACGAGTATATGAAAACCTAATATAACACTACGCATAAGTGATGGAAGTTTTCCGTTTGAGGTGAACGACGCAAACAGCATACTTTGCAAACCGTCACTAGATTGTTGAAGTCCTACAGAAATATGCATCTTCATTCGAAGTGGGCATCTTTATTTAGTGAATTCACTTCAGATGCGTCTTAAACGTTCGTCCACAATCACTTTTAACTAATTCCTAGGTTGCTTTTGAGTCTCACGAGGAAGCATGGTAACTCTTGTATTAAATCTGTTTGATAATTTTGCTGTCAATACATCCAAATGAAGTTGAAACCATGCATTTGGATTTCAAATGAGTGCCGACAGTTCTTGATTGTTATGCATCAGCGTACAGGTTTAGGGCAAACTGATAAATGTATAGTAATGAAGAATGTCACCTATCAGTTGCATACTTGCGCAATGGCCATTAAGGTATCTCAATAATCGTTTTATTTTTTTGGTGCTCCCATACTAAACTACACTTAGATCAAATGACAATCAGCTGTCTATATTAAACAGTTTAACAGCGGAAAGTCAGAATTCTAGTTGACCAACATCATCCGAAAGACTATATGGTTGCAGCTAAAGGTTAGACCGTTTTAATTTACACTTTTCTGATTGTTATCAGAGAACCACTGTTAATACCTTGTTGAACAATATTGCCTAGGTGCAGCAAGTGGCTATCCCGTAGGGAAAGATTCTGCCGCCGACCTTGGGTTCAAACTCTCTGACCGCTAACACAACCTGTCCGTTTGTGCTGCATTGACATTTACTCGACTATGGCTATCATTACAAGTTAACAGGGAGACTGCTAGAACCTACTGACACGTCTACATCCGTATAACACAAACGGACGCACTAACGCTTTGTGTTCAGCATTTGCATTTGCAGTCGACGGATTCCAGTTGGTCCCTTTTGAAAAGAAGACACTAGACTTGAGTTTCGCTCGTGTTAAAGCTCGTCAGTAAAGCAGATCCTTACCACAATAGGAACTAGAACTCCGGTCACGTTTTCATGAGACAACCATGTTGGGATTGATGTTCAGTTTACATAAAATTCAAATCCCTACTGCTCATCAGTTCAGCCGAGAGCGAAAAACGGACACAGTGCCTATGTACTCGTCGCTCATGTGAACTCACTGGATGAACAGGTTTGATCGAAAATGATTATGAATAGTCCGTGTAGGCTGCCGGTGCTTGCAGGCTAAGAACGATTTTCATAGGAGTAAAAAGCATTGATCAATGGCTAAAACAACTATAAAGAATTCATTTACGACGGAAGGGTTTGTAGTGCCAAACACTGTTTCACTGACAAATTCTTGTACGAAGACGGAGAATAATTACTGTTTGCTTTTGCGTGAAATCCTCATTATTATCTGAACATAATCCGAGAAACACATTTAAAAAATAGGATAGGGTGTGAGGGGAAAATGGAACGATAAACGACCAGAACTGTTACAACAGTTAATCCAGAAGGTTCTCACCTTCGCGAATACTCTTGTTTGGAACAACTACTCAGTCGCCCGCCTGGCAAAACATAGGAAAATGTGATTCAGATGGCGTTGTATGGCGTAGACTACTGAGTCAAAATTAATTCGAAGACCGTTTGTCATTATGTTTCCAGGAGTTTACAGAACCAAATATCTAAGTACCCCTATGTTAAGGAATGCTGTTAATTAGTTCTGTGTTTTCCCCTTAGTATGCCGTTCCGTTCATTCTTATTTGACTCTAACGATTCAGTACAAAATCAAAGAACCCAACATATTCCGTTTTGACTGCAAGACGATTTCCCAGAGCTGGCATATTAACCAGTGATTGAATATCGCTGAAAGAAGTCCACGAGACAAATCCATTTTGCACGCTCTTCAGCCGTAAACGAGTAATTCGTGTGAAAATAAACAAACGATTAACCGAAGGCTGATGAATAATTACTTGTGATCTCCGAAGTCAATCGTGAGACCACTTAGATTAATCAAGGCAGGTGTAGTGTAAACTGTTAAATCTTTCTGGACACACAGCAGTGGCCTGGGCTCAATATACTCGAACAAGTTCACTCCGTCGGATGTTGTAGTCACGTGGAAAAATGCAATTACTTCGGCAGTCTGATCTGAGCTTAGGGACCTGGTAATGGGGCCGGGCTTCGTTTGATTGGCGCACAGCTACCGTCGGGTTGGCTCATCGATTGGCACAGCCACTTTGGCAGACGTGCCTTGGCCTGTTGCTCCAGCCGTCTTTCTGTCTTCCTGATGCATATCATTGAAGTCGGTAGCAGAAGGATTTCTAGGACGGCTGGTCGAGAAAACATAATTGCGTCCCTAGTTTGATAACGAAGGTATGCCTCTGGTGCGTGCAACGAAACGCAGCTTGGTAACGCCATAGATCCGATGCAAACTCAATTCAAGATGATATTTTAAACTTATTAGATTCTCGTTTTTTTTAAGGTAACCCGCTGAACATTGTATCCTACATTATATGTTACGCTCTTGTGTGAATACACAAGTGACCACGTTGAAATAGTTATTTGAACGTAACACATCCTCCTATAATATTAATTTCTTCTGTACTATTTCGATCGTGCATTTTTCCTGGTCCTCTGGAACAGTGCTCGAGCTATAGAAGGTTTCTTCTGCATCAGTGAGAAGCTGAAGAAATTGACAAATTGTCCGACCAACTTGGGACTCCGTTATATCGCACGTTTCATTGTTCCATCGGTTTTCCTTCACAGAAGCAAATCACGTTTATTCACCTACCTTATATTATAAATTATTGTTTTAGGTATTACAGTTATTTGCTTCAGAACTACGGTGTAAGACACATTTATTTGTCATTCAGTTTAACTAAACAACAGATCCTTGTTTCGGACCACAAGTATCACAACCGCAGTCTCAATCATGTGTTTGTGCTCGCATTAGTGCAGTAAGAACTGCTTAACTAATTTATCGTCCACAACGTCATCGTTATTCCACAAGATGGTCCTTATAAGATGGTTCTTTAGAAATCTTTCCACTCTTAGCAACCAATTCAATAATTCCTTCCGAAGTTTGTTTCAGACGTAAAATTAGTTGTAATCTTTTGACACTCAAATGAAAATTCCTCGATAATGAACAGAAGTTGCATGTTTTTACACTAACAGCCAAAATCTGATTTTACGGAGTAGTTGTGTTGTGACTAAAAGTTGTCAAACAGCACCTGGACTCTCCGCTGCTAGATCAAATGTGTGGAAAAATGTCTCCTGTTGCTGTGCCGTTGAGGCAAACGATATATGGCTTCCAATTGTTCTCGCTATCCGCTACGTTTACTTTCCCATAAACCATAATCGATAGGTAAGTTGTGATGAGCCTGTGATCATACAGTCTTAGAGAAGAGACTGGGCGAAGACAACGAAGATAACTGGTCTCAGTACCTCTAATTGTGAAAGTGACAATAACCACTGGAGTGAAGCTTGAGTCCCTTATATGCAAGTACGATCAAATATATATAAAACTGAAATTGTGAACATTTAAGACGAACGACTTCAATACTAATGTTTTATAAAGTTTTTCGCTCACATTTAAAGACACCATCTTATCATAGCAATTACCCCCACTTATAAAGATGACCAACTTGAAGCGACCATGCGTGCAAACATTTGAGTGGTCTCCTCTATGAAATCAAATTTGCTACGTTCCCAATCGCCGCCTATTCTTCCTCGACTTATACCGAACCCAGAAATATGGCGATTTTAAGGTTTTGTCATATTCATTGAACGGGTCTTATTTTCCGCCCTGTCTGGTCACGTTACTTCGAACTACTGGCATCACTGGATCGACTGGCCGTTTCGCATATCCTGATTAGCTGAAACTCAGCTTTCACTGAGCCCGTCCATATCAGCCATCAACCGCAACGGAGACAATTTATCGTCTAGCCGTGGCACTGATGAATCCTGATACACTCCGCAATTCATCCTAGACTGCCTCTGCTTGGCCATGTCACATAAGAAAAGACGCAAAGAGTATAGTTATCACTGACCAGTTTTAACCCTTATATCAGCTGAATATCACTCACAATCATTTTCGTAGACTTTTCAGCCACTCACTTTCAAAAAGAAACGCAAGACTCGGGTGTTACTCGCATTAAAGATTGTCAGTAGTGTATGTGCTTAACTTTCCCAGGATTTAAACTCCAGCAACACTTTCATCGAGCAACCGTGTTGACCACTACACCACTCACTTCACACTATACTCGACCAAACTACCATATACACACCCTCAGTTACATTCTTTTCGTTGAATGAGCCACAATAATGCCGTGTACTACCCAATAAGCTAATGGGTATTATTACGCGAGAGTAGTATCGCGGAAACCTTTACTGCCTAGAAGACTGGAAGTAAGGAATCGCAGACAAAATACAGATTTCATTTGTGAACGAACGTGATCAAATATTCTTTATCCACAGACATCTATGAGTTCATATTTTTAGGCTCGTAGGGTGCGGTTGATTGAGAAGGATGTTTCAGACAAAAAGCACAATGTATGCAAAATGACATTGCCATTAGCCGGTTTTTTCACACAGTTGAATTCGTTCCGGCAGCAGCTGCCCATCGTGCAGAACTAATTCTCTTTCTGGTACGCCCTGTACAAAACTTTAACCTGGTTCCCGATAGCGATGCATGCTGTCTGTCTTTTGAAAGATACGATTGTTGTGTTTCTGCTTATTACGACTTCTAAGTAGTATACAAGTAATACTGTCGTGAGAAGCAGAATGTAAATTTATCTATTTGATTATTTCCAACTGGCAAAAGTCAAATATATTTCATGACAAAATAGTATACGCACTATATCTCAACTTGATCATGTCAAACTTACCAAAGGGTTTTGTGTAAGAACTGAAGGTTAAGTTCACAAATCAAGCGTTTATCGATTTTCCTCAATTATATTTTAATCTACTGTTCAGGGAGGATAGAATACATTACTGGGCCTGGGAGTTGAACTTTGACGGGGATCATCATAAACTGGAGAGATTTGACAATAATTTCAATGATGTGTGAACTAGGTGCAGTTGTTTTTCCGTTTGCGGATCCACAGTCTGAACAAACTGCTCAGAGTTTAGTGTAGCTGTAAACCCGCAACGTAATATTTTGTAAGTCCACAACATCAATCACACAATTAACGGTCTCTTGAATAGCTTTCATGACAGGTCCACGAACTTTATATTGTTCCTTTACTTGTAGGCTTCACTTTTGAATTGTAAACTTTGATCATAAATCCGAGGTTTACCAACTTGTGAGCTCAAACCAATACACAGTAATGATGTCAACTTGTTCGGTAACAAAAATTCTGTAGTTTAAATGCCAAGCTTGGTGAACAACTGAACAGCTAATCTGTCAACTCAAACGACCAACCCCGTCATTACCCCTCACAGAACCAAGTGTTCTTGTTTTACGTTTTATTTGGTAAATTTAACTATCTCTCATGTATATGACCGGACTCTCGTTTACTCGATTGAACTAGAGTAATTGTATGTGGGTTGATGTAAGGCTGAACGATTAGGAGCTACACCGGAAGACGGTTTGTGTCCGCAATCGAGGCCTTTTATTCTAGGGCCCATATGACGGTTGACAGCACTGTTTTTTTCTGGTACACGGCTCGATCCCTGCATCAGCTGTCAGCATCGACGACTTTGGCATACCAAAACCTCTCTCCATGGATCCGCTTCACACGGCTGCCTGTTCTAATATCAGTGTCATATCATCCAGTTTATCTTAATAAGTCATTATGGTGCGCACACCGTTGCAACCCAACCGTAAATTGTACCTGCCAATATGGAAGACCGTCAGATAGTATTAAACCTCTTAGTAGATTTGAGCTGTATAGTCTTTAATTAGAAAGCAATATATATGACTACTATGATTAATTAGATTCCATCCAGAATAGAGAAGTCGTTATCGTTGTAGTTCAAATAATATTTTTACGAAGTTGTATCACCAGTGGTAGTTTACAGAAAACAAAAAGAATGCTCATATCTCCGATCATGTAACGGTATTTGCCAAACTGGATCAACTTTAACACCAGTGCGGTACCTTATCGTTACTTAGTGAGCACGACCACAAGACAATCTTGAAAATTACGCTACATTACGCATGCAAAACATGAATTCTCAATATGGAGAACACAAGCTGCCTTCAATTACTCACCTAGAGATAAATGTCTTCAGTCGCACCCTTTCAGTGCCCCCAACGTCTGAGCAAATATGAAAGTCGAACAAAGCCACTTTCAGCGAGAACCGAAGATGTTCAAATGTTTTGCTTTTAAAAATGAATAAACCGGGATGATTAATCCACTTACTTATGACGTTGATTTATCATCTACCACGGCCGAGCATTTGTTGTCAATCCAGGTGCTAACTGATTTAATGTAGGGGGTCAGCAGCGGATGAGTTGAGTTGTATATATAGAAATATACAACTATTGATTAACGATTTTAAATCAGTCCCCGATGGGACCATGTTGTTTAAAAAAAGGCTGTGACATTAGACGCGATGATGTCTGATCAGGTTCAGTGGTATGGGTGTCGACGTTGCTCATTAAGTTGTGTAAAGCGTATTAACTGGATCGTGTCAACGAAAACCTTGTAACAACTGTTTGGTAACTATTGCCTAATTATCACTACCACTACAGGTGTCCGAATGCAGGTTGTTGAAATCTTGTTGTCAAATATTTGAATTGGCCATTTTATGAATTACATCACATTACTGTTGTCATCTTTTGTTTTCAAACATTGGTCGTATTTTCTTGCTTTCACGACAGTTCAGTTTTATTATAGGATGCAGATATATCTATCCTTATCGGTGATGATGATGACGATGATTCATACCCAAATTCTGAACATTAAAATGCCGTCTATCCACTAGTCTAACCGTACGATATTTGAATACGGCCGTAATTAGAGTCTTAACAATTGGTCATTTGTGAAAACCTATCTGTTTGACATATCACAATCCTACCACATATATCATAAAAACCGAAAGCAAGTTAATTTTTGAATACAAGTCACAAGTCGCAATTACTCAATGTTGGCAGGTTTATTGTAGCAGCAATAAAAACGGAATGTGACCACAATTGAAGCACATATCGTTTGTCAAAGAGATTGCATATTCGGTGTGAAGTTATAATTGATTAAACTGCGAGAATTTATTGATTAACTGTTGTGATAAACGATCTGCTTTGGGGTTATAGACTGCAGTCAGGTGTCAAACCATAGGTGGTTAAATTAAATACGACAAACTAAGGTAACACTCAAATTCAGCAATGACCATGAAACTTGTACTCAGAACTTACGTTCACTTTTAGTTCGGAGACAAACTATTCAGCCTAAAATATTTGCCAACAATCTCATGTCTTAACCAAATGTGGGTTAATTTTGCAGATTTTTCTTGAGAAATGTCACAGAGTCTGATCGAGTTAACTTGCTTCACATGAACTCATGAAACAATGGCTACAGGTGGATTTCGTTTGCTTTATGAAATTGAGAAACAGCAGATGTGAAGAACATGATAGTGTTCAACATTGGCGTAGGTTTATTCAGTTTTTCTATTTGGTCTACTTGTTCACTGTTATGTGGAATTGTCCACTTTTAGTTGTAAGTGGATAAAAACCTGTTTACTACGCGTGATACTGGTTAATTTCTGATCAAGCGCTTAACAATGATGCCTCCAAGGTGATATTTTCAACTGACAGAATTCTGTATAAATTTAAATAGGTTGTCTAACGCAAAGACCCTTAACCCTTGGTTTACAGTACGATATTGTTCGGTCTGGTGCAACGGAAACTATATAGGAATGGAAAATTCGTTAGTTCGAAATGAACATGTGCATGCAAGCACTTATGGTATGAGCAAGCACGTTTCTCAAGAATTCTCGATACAACGGTCTACAACAAGAGAAATTAAGGTGCCTTCCTAACCATTCGTGACAAACGGTCGACAGGTCGCTAAACCGATCAGCCAAATAGCACAACTGGAGAGCAGTCGCTAATCGTGCGGATGTAGTCGTACGTACGTACATCTAGGCACGTATGCATTGGCGGTAGGAAAGTGGAATCCACTAAGCACAATCTACATTTGTGTGAGCACCGTGAATGTGATGTCCTAGGGTTTACTTGATATTTCGACTTTTTGTGTTAAACCGCGTTTACCGAATGACCCTCCGAAAACCTGCCAATATTTCGTCAACAATATTAAATATTTGAAATGCGGGTTACGGTTACTTTTGAAAAAATGTTGCCGATGTTAATGAACGCCAGTCGTAGTGATTTAGTATTCATCATATACCTAACTAAATGTGGCGATTAACTTTAGGTATCTCTTTTCATATACTATCATTCTACTGCAGTTCATAACTTAGCCGATGGTTTATTGGTTTTGAGCACTATCCAGTACTTTATGAGTCTTGTGACTACTCAGGTAATGAATATCCTTGATATTCAAAGTTTTGTAGTGAAACCTTCCCGTCTGAAGAGGTGTCCAAATCTTAAGCTTTATAACCGGTGGCTTACAAATTAGATCTTAACTAGAAACTTGGACATATTGATCTAGATATAAGTTTCCTTTCACGTTTTTTCACAGACTACACCTCTAGTAAATCATTCAAGAGATTCGAACCGATTCTTCGCTCGGCAGTTCAGCGCAGACTTTCGTCCGCTTTCCGGTGAGGACTGGAATGATCCCACGGTAGGCTGAGAATTACTTCGAATATAGTTTTACCAACTTAAATTTCAATCAGACAAGCTGATAGCCACTAGAATTTGTTCGAGACAATACATTCTTTTATTCGTGTGTCCGCTTGCAATTTATGACTTACTGAAGTTTGTTGAACGCGTTGCTGATCGAAAATTTATTAGGTCATTAGATTACCTTGATTCTTGGACCATATTTTATTAACTGGAGCCCGTCGTGAATAGATTGAACAGTAAATTCGCCAAAACTTTTTTCAAAATAGACTTGCATACTTTTAGTTACTGTATTACGGAATGTGTCTTGATCATCGTTCATGAGGTTTGTTGCCCTCACTTCCGAAATAATCAGCCTTCCAACAACACACATCGTGAACCAGAAAGCACCTGTTCAGAAATAAGTCGTTATCGTCATCATAACAACCATGAGCTTGGCCTAAAGGTACTGTGGCTCGGACTTCCGCTCACCTCAGCAGTGACGTGGAATATCCTGGAAGAAAACGTTACGAAGAAGGTTGAAGAAGAAGGGGAAGACTAAGCGGAAGAACTGAAAATGATATGGATACAGGTATGCCATTGACTGCGACACATTGCCATCTCGGATAGCGTCTCTAACCAGCGATTTGGGTGATCACGAGGACCACATCAAGACAGGCGACATCTATCCACTTTGCTCAATAAGGTAGTCAGGGTCTTCACATTTCGTGACCACGTTGCTGCTTGACCACCACGTGAGTTCACCCAACTTTGGATGATCTCAGTATGTAATGCTCGGTACGCTCAACGATCATATGACATACACGCATCCCCAGCGTTCCGGAATACGCACCGGCGAACGGCCACGTTGGGTCAATTGACGGAGACAACGATGGTCAAACAGGAAGCCTGTTGATATCTTCCTGGCAAACAGGCCACGTTTACGAACCGTAGAGCAAAACAGAACGTACGCAAGCATTATATACTCTTCTTTACAGCGACAACCTAACGTCTTTGCAACGCCACAGATGACGCAGTTTGGCAAAGGTAACTCTTGTCTTTGCCATCCTCGCTGATATCTCAGCAGCAATATTACAGGCTGACGAAGTAGTGCCAACTAAGTATGTGAAACTATTCACAGTCTTAAACGGATTACCTGCAACGTGGAAAGTAGGAGTGAAAATGTTCCAGTCTTGAAGCAACACTTTGCACTTTGAAGGTGCGAAGATCATTTTATACAAACCAGCCCGGTCACTCATCTTGTTCAGCATGGTCTGCATGTCTTCCTTAGAGGGGCTAAGTAAGACAGTGTCGTCCGTGTACTCCAGATCGGTCAACCGAGCGTCAGGAAGAAGTTCAACTCCAAGCCCATTGGATTTGCAGAGCACACCCTCCAAAATATCGTCCATGACAAAACTGAACAGGACGGGGGAGATCGGACACCCCTGACGAACACCACTAGAAGTGATGAACACCTGAGGCAGTTGTTCACAAACTCTCATTCTGTTTGCAGAGTCAGCATACAGTGATCTCAACAGATTCACGTATTTCCATGGTACTCCCTTACGAAGAAGACAGTTCCAGAGAACGTTACGAGCAACTGAATCAAAAACAACTTTCAGGCCCAAAAAGACCACAACCGTCGGCGGTCTACAAAAGTGCCGATGTTCCAAGGTTCGTCGTAAGGTAAAAATGTGATCAACGCATCCCCAACCGGATCGGAATCCTGCCTGTTTTTCGCGTACCTGACTTTCTCTGGGCTCAGTGTGCCGACGTAAAATAAGTACCCGCCAGACAAACAGCTGACTGTCACAAAAGCGGTCACAACGCTAGATAAATGGGGGAAAGAGCTATTGAGATAGTGAAATGGACCTGATGAATAGAGCCACCTGGCTATAATTGCCACTATTTCTGCGTATGGATCAGCAAAATTCACATCAGCTAACTTCCGTGACAGAATTACTAGGCAGACCTCTTGTGCAAGGCACGATCGCGTAGAACAAGAACGCATCTCGCAAGGTGGCTTGCATTATTCTTCAAAAAAGTGTGTAAAAATTTACGACACTAAGGCGGACATTAATAGGCTGTCTATTTGACCATACATGCTACAGCAGTGCGCAGATCAACAAGTCTTGCAACAAGTGAGTGTTCATCCCCTGGTGTCGGTTGTCACCTCGTGAGATAGACCAACATTTCAGACTTCGTTAAGAAGACATATTTCGAGGGCGCTATCAGGTTTTCACGACCAGATTGTTCGAAAAATGAACGTTGAGCGACCTTGGGATTATCTACAGAATGGCTGGCAGTTTTTAATGACGTAAGTCGTTATGTCAAACGAAAAGTTCTCTGTTTCCTGATAAAGCAAAAAACCAAATATTACTGCTAAACTACAATCGTTCCACCAATGCATCAATTCCTTCGCGGTGAAGTATTAAAATTACCATTGCAAACACATCTTTCAAATTCATTGATAACAACGTGTATTCTAAACGCGTACTGCTGAATAAAGAATGCTGTGTATACACTCCCAGTATAGACTGTTGGGCAATGTTTCTGTAAGCAATAGCTTCCACGGTTAATTTGATAGTTTTGCTGAAGACATCAGGGTTGAGATCCACTTATTTGAGGGTCTGTGTGTCAGATCAAACAACGTCGCGAGAACAGAATAGTTCTTGAGCATCGATGAAGATACACCTGTCTATGACTGACAGACTAGTTTAAGAAAGGCATTCAATGTAGGGTCTATAGCGGTCACCAGTCAGGCTTCATCGTTCAATGTGATTGTTAACAGACGGCATTTAAATTGTTACAAAAACAGTAACCATCATTTACGTCCAACATATGGAGTGTACTTCGTCAACAGTATCGTTATTTCAGGTATTCTCATTGTGTTGTGGCCACTGATCGGTTTCGTTGCCTGAAACCACCGTTTGGCCGATTGTCGTCGTTTTTAGGTATTGCTCATTGGAGTAGACGCACTTTGATCAATTTTCCTCTGTTTTACTCCAACGTCTAAATAAAAAGCAGTTTCCTTGGTGGACCTTGAGATTAGTGCCTACTCTGATCCACGCAAATTGATCGCTTGGGTGGTTTGATTGTACTAATTTTATCCCAAGTACGACGGGTCTGTCGAGTGTGGGGGCCTTTTAGCAAGTTGCCGTTTTCTATATGAACTTGACTACGTGTTGTGCCCGTCGTGGACTGTTCAGCCACTCGGTCCATAGTGGAAGGTGAACACACTGCGTGCTTGCTCTCTTTCCACGTAGGGCCACTGAATAGCCGGTGTTCACTATTAAAAGGAGTAGAAATGGTCACCACAGGCTGACAATAATGGCACCTGACCAAAGCAATCTGGCGCAATCGAAGAAATGCTGGCTACAAGCCAAAACCATGACAGAGAGATTTAAACAGCCAACCAGTAAGTCACAAGTGTACGGGATCACCAACTTTGAACACGTTAGTGCACTACCGCACAACCCATAGCTGTAGTCATCGTATCGTACAATTAAGTGTTTGGTGTGGCCGGAGTACAGTTCCACTGATAACCCAGCTGGCAATCTAAACAGTATTCTATTTCGAAAAGTATATTAAAATAACCGAACCTGTAATTTCCCAGTCAAACCGATAAATACAATGAAACGACGATAAAGTTCTGAATGGCCGTCTACTCCTCTAAAGTAAATGAAGTTAGTTGTTGTATCATAAGTTTCCTTGTTTTAAAACCGGTTATCAGTGACAAAACAGTAACGCACAGCGTTGGAACAGAGAACAAGGATCACATCCTAATGACTGCCTCTTAAATAGTATTAGCAACCTTATGCAAATAGCATTATTTTTGTCATTTGGATTCGGCCCCGTTTGAAAAAGTTGCAAGAAAAGTATATTGGTAAGACGACGAACACTGGTAGATGCTAGCATTTCGTATTATCTCTTCAGTAGTAGGCAGCAATAACCAGGTATATAATGTGTGGACAATGACGCAGTGGTCAACACGGTTGCCTCATGAACAGCGTGGACGGAGTTCTAGTCCCGGTCGTGGCAAGAATATGCACTACTGACGAGCTCTAACGAGAGCGAAACTCGAGTCTACTACTTCTTTCCGAAAGTGGCCGACTGGAAAGTCTATGGGAATGCGACAGCCGCAATCAGTTGCGGGAGATTTTCAGTCTATATGAAAACCAAAGTCTCCCACTACTCATCAGTAATATATATATAACACTAGTGATGTGGAACATTAAGAAATAAAACAGCAAATAAGGTGGAGGACAACACTGCAAAACTTCCAAGTCCAAGGGAGTCTAAGGCTTACAAATAATTATTTTTAGAAGCATGATGCTGACTTCAGGAGACTAATTGCAATCGCCTGAGCGAAACGTAGGAAATGCGAGTTAGAATGGCCCCGTTGGTCAATGTATCTGGCAAATGATGAAGCCGCAAGTTTGCGTGATCCCACCACGGAGGAGTTAAACTGCGCAGTCACATTCTGAACACATTTCGACAGATATTCCTTCATCCTACAGTTCAGGCACCTATCGGTTCTGCCTATGTAACTTTCGTCGTAGTTACACACAAATTGATAAATACAGTGTGAGTTGGTGACAACAGATTGTTCCCCCTTTAATGAAGATAACGCTATAATTGTGCACTGTTGTTCTCCGCCCCATTTGTTGTTGTATTTCTTCATCTTGCTCCCAAGTAGTGTGATATATTTTTGATTATTGTTATTTGCCACTGACAGGGCAATACGAGTGTCCGTCTTCTTACCGCTATGTTAAAACTGTATTAACCTTCTCTCCAACCATTCGTCATTTATTGAGAATAGTTAAGCACTTCATGGACGATACAAAACGCAAACAACTTACTAGTCTAACCGTTGATCAGTCTTACATACCGGACAGAAACTCAATATCGAATTGGACAGAAAATTGCATCATAATCACATCTGCGTCTTTTCGTGTTGGGCCTAAGAATCAATACCTGGGATTTTAAGAAGGCATGATAATAAACCACGGATGGATCAATTTATTAAGTGCCCATGCCGTCAAAACGATTATTTAGAACGCTGAGTACGCCTTATTTATTTAATCAAAAATCTATGATGACGGACCGTGAGACATTAACATTTCGATTTACTCCATACCTTTTACATAGCAGGTTTCCGTTACATGCTGAAGCAATTCACTTTAGTGCATTAGAATCTCAACGTTAGAGTCTTGGACTTGACGGCAAGAGCGCGACTGGATCAACTAACCGGAAGGGACAACCAGTCGTAAATGGAACACTTCGCATTTGTTACTTTGATAGAGAAGTGTCAACGGCTTTCCTTAATCAGAACAGAGTTAGCAGTCCAAGTAAAGCACCGATCATCTGACCCTGTTCCTACTAATTTATCAAACTGCTGACCGTACTGGTTCCTTTGACAGCTAAACGGTTGCAAGTGGTTAGGGGTGTCTGTGGATCTCACGTCCAATAGGAGTGAGCTTTGGGATCGTGGTAGACTTTGAGCTGTAGTGTGATAACGAACCAGTTTGTGAGAACATTTTCATTGGTTCTCTTCCATACATGGCTGATGGACACAAGTACACTCGCACCAGTCCCGAAACAAGCAGACGCATTATCGAAGCATAGAAAAATGGCGTTGACTGGCACACGGTTGCCCTTCTGAACGGACTCACGTGTAATACCGCTTACAAGTGGCTTCATGTGGATTGCATCAGTTATGGATCTCAGCCTCGCAAAGGAAATAGAAGCAATATTCTGAAAGAATGAGAGATTGATATGTTGTTGGAGTAAATTTCCGTAGACCCAACGATTACACTGCAGTTTTTGAGGTTGGGCGGCAAAGCTGATTTTGGGATGAAGTTATCGACCACAACGAGTAGTTGATACTTGAATGGCGGGCGAATAACTGTCAAGAAACTTTATCAAGTAACCGCTGGCGTGAATTCAAATGGGAATTTGAAGTTACGGCGACTGTCTGCATATCGACTGATGGAGCATCATACATATTCAAAAACTATTTATTGAATAAATGAGAACAACTTCAATTTGTCCTGTACAAGGTCATTGGGACGTTCATTGAAAAGAACGACGTCATGCGTCTGAGTAACAAATAGCCAAGGCCGTACTCTTCAGTTGATTGGAGCTATAACATCCAGCTTGTTAATAAGACATACGACAGGGCGAGGAGTATACAACAGCAGCGATTGCAAGGGCTGACTGCGAATCTTGCTAATTCAGATGAAGATCAGTACACCCATGTCAGACATTTTGCTGATATGCGACAACACACCGTGTCACATTGATCTGGAAAATGTGGTTGCTGTAGAGTTATATAAGTGAGGAGAACTGTTACGACTGGCATCTTATTAGTCAATGTTGAACCCAACTGAGAGTGTCTGGAGCATGGTGAATGCAAGGGCTAAAAGGCAACTGCGGGAACACCACGAGACAATAATAGATGGAGATCCTGTCGGTGTGCGAAGTCAGCAGGAGTGGAGAACGTGGGCCCTAGAAATAGTAATCATTTTTGCTATGTGCGACGCCACCGGAGACCATTGTAATAGCTTTGCTGGTCATGCTAAACGATGTACAGACGATGTGTGTACAGACGATGGAAGGTGAAACGATGGAGTCATAACCATAAGACTAAATCTTCTCAGTTAACGAATAATGCTCTATTCAATGCAACCACGAACTTATTTTGTTTTCCTACCTATTGGAGGCTAGCTGTGATTAAATTAAAGCATGGCCTATGAGTGTGCCTAGATTACGTAAGACTCTTTTTCTGCTTGAACCCACATACTTTAGATAATCGTGTGTTTTGCGTTCGTGACTGAAAATAGTAAGTGAACTGTTAGCACCTAGCGATATGTTGTCTTTCTTCAGTAGTTGACCACTCCTTCCATGACACTGAAACCCAATCGACACCGAGAATCGTGTGCATATTCATAAAGGTTCAACGAGGCAATCGCTAGAGCAACTCCCCTTTTGATATCAGGTCTGAGTCGGCTAGTCTGTGCCCACTGACCCAAGTAAAAATGTACAAACAAATATAGACAGGACTGGCTTCTTTTGTATAAAACGGCTAGCCGAGAACTGTTCTGACTGATCCAGGGGTCCGATTGGTTGATTATTGTGAAGTTCAGATGCCAACTCTAAGTGAGGTCAACCAAACATTAGACCGTGTCGCCAAAATACCATTTAGTGAGTGATATACTGGGTGATGACACAGGTTTTCTTCTCACTCTAACCTAGCGACCATGGGGTGAGGAGTGTCATTAGACGGAGTTCATATTACGTCGCTACCTCTTAACGTTGGAAAAACCGAAAAGTTTATGGTAGCCGTGGCCGAGGTCAGTCGAACCGTACCAGCTGCGTTATTGTGTCATTCTGATGTCAGTTTTGGACTGGTAATCGTTTGGCAACAGGAACTGGAAGAGATATACTGCCTGACTTTCTTTACACAGATCGCCAATGTTTTCCTACAATCGGGTATTAATGCGAACATTAGTTCACAGAGCCGGAATGATATGCATTGTAGACCCACCGTATAATGAAGACCGGCTTAGTAGAAGGACGCTGGTGGATAATGGCTTTTCAGAAAAGTTCGTGAAAATCTACAGTAAAAAAGAAAAAGCCAAAAGTGGCAATCTGTTGTGTGGAGAAAAAGAATAGATATTTGCAGATCCAAATTAAGGATGACCACCTGACCAACAACATCAGTAACAAACTGACATCGGCTCTGAAATGAATCTACCCAGCTGCCCGGTTGCGAGTTCTGTTAAACGCCAGGGCGTTGGTTGTCCACATTGGTGATACACACTAAACCGATCAATCTGGCTCCCACGTAATCCACCAGTTCAACTCTAGTTACAATGTTGTTTATATAGGCAGATCGGATCGATGATTTGCGTCAACGTGTGACGTAACACATTACTAGAGGGTTATAAACTGCAATGGCAACGAACGACCTGCCGACTGTGCAGGTTTAAATACCTCGGCTTCATCGATTGCCACACACATCTCAGAAACCGACCACCTTGTTGACCCGTAGTCAGAACCAGAAACTGCTGGCGATTAGTGCAGCAATGCTAGTCAAACGACATCGGTCAGTTTTGCGTGCACAGAAGGTGCTGACACAATCAATCTCCTTGCTGTGAATTTGATTGTACCATTGGCGTGCGAAAGGTCAAAACTATTTGGTTGGTTCATTCATATGTTGTTACTACATCCAATTTGTATAACATTTGCTGATTTGACGTTAGCGGCTGACCAGTGCACAACGAAATGTCTGTTTAATAAAGATCGGTTTGTACTGTCTGATGGAATTTTACCTTGGGACTTGTCAAACATTACTATTTTCCATTCATGGTGTCTTCATTAGATGCTTTTCAGGCATCCCGATTAATTTTTGTCAGTGTTAACTGTACGCGCTAGTTTATTTCTTACTGTTCTTCATTACTTAATCGTGTTATCAGCAATTGGTTACTATCTACAAAATTTTGGCTGTCTTCGCTTTAGATCCTTGATCGATTAAAATTACGTGAGAATGGTCCGGATTGGCGATGTGATATCTGTTCTGAAACTATTTTACCAGGAGAAAAATGCAATTTGATTGGCCAAATAGTACACAGGACATGCTTCACTTGTTCCATATGTGGTGACCCACTGGTGTAAGTCATTGCCATCATTTGTTTCCAATCTCATGTGATCCAGGTTTGGTGACTCCATAGCTACGAACATCTTGTCTGATGTCTTCCACACACGCTTTCTCAATATGTTTTATTCACGCGACTCCACTTGCCCGAAACACTTGGCTGAAACACTTCACCGCGGCCTGACAGGAGTTCTGTACGATTGGTTCACGGTTGGAATAGACAATAATTTGTGGCATAATCACACCATAAACCATCCATTTAGAACGCTACGTTGCACTCATCCTGGTTTGGAGTAATCCGAGACGTTACCGTTTCAATAAATATCAAGTATTTTTGTCTACTCTACATACTCCTGTTAAAGGTAAAGTAGTGTTCCTTCTTTCCAGAGTTACCAATTTCATTGAGTTTTCCTGTAATAATACCCTCCAACATTTTCTCAAGTCTACGCCCTCTCAGTCAAACTGTTAAGATCCCACAGCTTTTCCGACACGGCTATACCTAAAGCGGTCGTATGAGTTCGGTTTCTCTCACTGTCTTTCTCGAATGTACACGAACAGGTCGCACTCACTATTGCCAGCGTGAATCCTCGGTAAGCGGATTTATCAGCTGTCTTCACACGCAGGTTGAAATCAGCCTCCCAACTGTCGCAATCTGATGGGTCAGATCACACACAAGGTGCACTTAACCAAGTCATAGACGTCAACTGTCACATATACAGGTTACCAACACACAGATTACATGTTAAACAAACCTGACATATCCAACATATCAATTTCCACCATCAAATTCCTGGACTGTCTTGTGTATAATGTGTTGGTTATCCATATTTGGATAGTTGACTTTCAACGTACGTCCTTTGTGTAAAAGTTTCAACTTGTAGTATTATATGTAAAAAGGTTGTTGGTTGGTCCCTAACTTGGAGTGTTTGGCTGACAATCTGAGGTTTACGACCGGTCGTTAAAACATTTCTGCAAACTCTCAAAACGTATTCATTCACTTGTTATCGGCTGTCTATAGGTTTTTGTGCAAACTGTAAAAATAACAAAAAAACCAGAGAACTCCAAGTAAAAGCACTCCGTAGCAATCTTCCAAGGCAGGGAAATACAAAGTAACTAGGACAAAAGAACCCGATAATCCAGTCACATCTACCGTAACCAAGCAATAAAATAACACTCGAGAACAGTACGGTGAGATAGGCCAAATATCTCAATGTAGGTTGTGATTTATGCTTGTGTTCTTCTCATATGTATTTAGTATGTATTCTGAAACTTGTCGACAGCTGAAGCCAGCAAACACAGCTTCTCATCTGAAACGAGGTATCCTTCTTTGACACACTGTTTCAAGTGAACCAGACCGTCTCATCCATACCCTGTTTGTCTTTTACATTCTGTGCTTTACAGACCACAGTAGTCCAAAGAAGTTTACTTCACTTCATCGTTTCTATTTCTTCTTCTTTTATCATCCGTTTCTTTTAGTAACCAGAGTGCTATTTGCCAAGACGGCGTCTGGTCCTGTGCCCATCACCTTCAATTCAACGTGAACAGTATCGATCACTTCGTCAGCTGATGTTTAACGGTTTAGAAAATACCAGGCACATTGACAATCATCAATTACGTCAAGTATGGGGTGGTCACGTGTTTGTGTGCACGGGATCACACAATCACAGGCAGGGAAAATTGCAGGATCAAGACGAGATCGCACGCACACGTTGTGAAGTCGACTCCCATTTAATTTGTGCATGTGATTTCATCCACTTCTCCCTTTGTCTACAAACCACACTTGCTTGCTGGCGTTCATGTTGTAGATACCGCTTGCTTTTGTACGTCAAACTTGCAAGGAATGCTTCAATGCATGTTCTGGGAGCTTGTTTTGTCCACCGCGGCTTCTGTTCAAACAACAGTGCTTGTCAAATGAACGTGTATTGTTGATCGTTCAATGAATTCATGTGTTGTTTCACGTGGTTATTTGCTACTTTTCTGTTTTGTATCTAGATGCAAAAGACAAACTGACAACGAGTGAACCCGAAAAGAAAGGTATGTGTGGTCAGTCATTGACAACCGGCAAAGTTAAAGTGCCAATGTATTTGTTGTTGCTGTTGAATAACAGTTCTTGTGTTAGTAGTATATACGAAGCTGTAGGTTGTCATCTGATCACTTAGAAACTGCCGACAAGACCACAAGTTATAGATGAACTGCACGAAACGGCGAGTCAAAAGAGAGGTGTTTATTTTCTAAGTTTACTAATGATGAGCACCCAACGGGATCAGAAATTTACATAAGAATGGTTAGCATGAATGTATCATTGTGTTTATCTATATATATTTTACTTCGCAAATCAGCGCACTAACGTTTTCAATAACACTAACGTTTAATCTACTTTGATACTAAAGACTTAAGTTTGTGATACCACGATTTAATGTTCAACATTACAGCTGTTATGTAGTCAGAAAAATTTTGAACTATCTCTGCTGGAAAACGACTGCAACGCCAAGTAAATCATGCATCATCTGATGAGATTGTGTCGCTTTTTAAATGATGTACATCGCTTTTTGCAACTGATGACTGACAGTCGCATCAACCCACATTCGATATGCTACCATTCCGCAAACCGCTTCAGAGTTTCTGAAGTGTGGTGTGTGGTCGAATTAGCAACCATCTATCTGCTGCAGATTGAGTCAAGCACAATGTGAACCAAAGCAGTAGCCGATGCACTTCAAATGAACGTTTAAAATAGATGTTTGAGTCACATTCCGGATATTCTGTTCTGAGTGACCAACGCTTAGTTTGAAAAAAACTGTAGTATATGCGGTAAAGACAGGAATCTTTCATAGAGTTCAGTTCAACTCACCACACTGATAGCTATCAGACCCAATACCCCTGCTCAAATTTAAAATGAGAAATTGTAGATAGAACTGATTTTCCTTGATTATATTTACTCACACATACAGGGTTGGCGTCATTTTCAAACAAATTAGCTCGAATTAGCTCAAGGACGCTTGGTTCCACTCACACATTACTTATTCTGTGTAAGCCTGAAGAAGCAACATAGGAAAGCTTGTAACCGGATACCACTTTTGTCTAGGTAGACAGTCATTGTTATCCAGGCGGCAGGCTGGTATGAAAGTGAAACCCCACTCTCCTAGAAGCAGAAAGTACAGGAACGTCAGTGAACTGAGGAACCCTGTAAAACCCTCAGCACACAGTGTACCAACAAAACTGAAAAAGAGAAAAGACAGAAGACCAACATTGATCGTGTTTCTGAAAAGAAAGTGACTGGTTTACAGACAACGTGGAGTGCTGACTGATACAAATTAGGCAGGTATAAATCTATGTATTCATCATGGAATAAACTTGCTAACGTCAGACGTATTCACCGTTTCTTTGTCGAGGATGAGCTGCGAGGACGTTAATGATCAACCAATCTTTGACGTCTAGCGATTTCGCGGCCGCATTCCCTGTAGCGATTTGGGATTACGTCATCAGGAACCACAGTGTTCATAGTGCCTTTGAAAACCACGCGTTTGAATTTATGACCGCGCAACTGACGCTCGTTCAATCTTCAGACGCTTGTCCAGATTGTATTCCTTCAAACGGCCCGGTTCAAGGCTAAGACTTCTCCAAATCTAAAACCGACATTATAGTACAAAGGACGCATGGATAACATCCCGGTATCACAACTTTGGACTGACAGGATTTCGCTTACTTGCTTTTAGTAGCTCGCACGGCGGCTGCTTCGGGTTCCACTGATCAGTCATCAGATGTATCTGTTCCAGCAAAAGAAACTGGTTGAATATTACCGTGGGTTTAACTCATTCGACGTTTATTTGCTGAAATACTCCGGTGTTTGTAATCATGTCCAGCCACCGAATAATTAAGTTGGACCTTAGAAAGCAGAAAGAATCGGTTTAACAACCGCGCATCCCGCAGAAACAATTTCCATGTCTCACATCTGTATATTTGCCTGGACCTTACCATTATGCGGTAAACAAGCAGTTTTGTTTCTAACTTCAGGCCGTGGACCTTCCAAGCACATTTTTTAAGACATATAAGATCGGCGGTAACCGTAGCTCACAACTCGCGGTTAATGAATAAATCTGACGATAAACTGCCACTCACGTGATAAGAATCTGTGCTGTTATCTACAATTTCTTCACTAATAATCATTCCAAGTATAGACACAACACCTGCTCCAAGAGGGGGCTGGAAAAAAGAAAACGTCACATAGGTGTTGACATCCAAATCTCATTTGGTTTTCGCAGTCATTCGCTACAGATCCCCTTCAATGTGTGCAAATAATATATTAACATCGACAAACGATAAGATGCTGGCAGTCGATTTAGCTGATTGGCTTGGAGGGTCGAAGCCTGACGTATCCAACAGGCAACCTTCCGTGCGGTGTCAAACTTTCACTCCTTCCTGAGAATTCTCAGGAGTAATTGTTGGCATTGTTCGTAAATGTAAACCAGATAGGTTTGCGGCTAAGACAAAGCCCTGCTTCCTGCCAATGGCATTGTCAAAATCAACAGAGGTCGATCCACATGATCGCACCTCCGCCTCCACACCCACGGGCAACATTCTGATTGAACTGACCAGCTTACATGGACATCCGGAGTTATCAAGCACACTCCACAATAGTTTCCGGCTCACGGAATCTAAAGCCTTGATGGAGTATACAGAGTGTATATGGGTCACCATACCTCTGCGTAAGGGTTGGTAGAGAAAGCAAAGCCCTGACAATTATCGGGATATCAGTTTGCTGGGCTGCTTTGGAAAGGTTTTAGCACAATGCTTGCGGAACCAGCCAATATCCTCAAAAAGCAGTGCGACTTCGGACGAAGCGAAAAAGATTGTTACTCTGTACGCTGTTCAACAGATCCAGCAGACGTGTTCCGAACGCAACGCTCACTGCACTGACAGAGACACGTCTGCTGACGGGACAAAGTCTGCTCTCCTAAATTGGGCACAGACCGCTTCTGATGACGAGTTCACAGATGAACCTTACATTGCACAATGATTGTTGGATGTAGCAAAAAAAAAGATAAACTGCGAACTAGATGAATTGAAGGCCCAAAAACATGTTATGTGACAAAAACGCAATACCGCATTTTTGGGCGTGAAGATGATAACTTACACTAAGTGGAGGACTCGCCCCGGAAATCACTGTAATTTTTGTGTTAGACACACTTCAGTGATACAGCACGTCGCATAAGTGCAGTGAAAATCACACGAACTACGAATACTTAATCTCTTAGGTCTGGATATTTGTTTCAGTCGAGGTGATTTCAAAGTGCAAAATTACCTTCAACTACAATTAGATGCAGATTTGTGTTCCACTGCAACTTACTAGAAAAGACTCTTAGACTACCTTCACCTCGTTACGAAAGCTGCACTCCTGGCATGCAACTCAATGAGATACGTATAATTCAGCCTTACTAAGTGCAGCTCTTAGTAGACCAGACAGCTCACCAGAGATGTGTTGCCCCTCAGAACACAGCCTAG
>LUCH01000525.1:189572-214078 GCA_013368495.1 Paragonimus heterotremus
CGCTGTTCATGAGGCAACCGTGTTTACCACTGCACCGTTGACCTCACACTAGGCACGAACGAATTGTCGTATGTGAACACTCAACCACTTCCGCTTGTGAGTGATGATCAGGTTGCCCGATCGCCTCGATAAGAGACAGTTACTCTCTGTTAACTCCAATCTAAAGGGGCCAACTGGAAAGTCTATGGGAATGCGACAGCTGCGATCAACTATGGGTGACGTTCAACTTGAAACATCAATAATGTGGCGAAAAGGCGTCCAACAAAACACAATCTTTATTGTCCAACTCGTTGGTTGCTATGCCACGCGCCCACTGGCGTTTACGAATCGAAACTCGGGTACAAAACACAACCCCAGTTTCCGTTCCAATGTCGTGTGCACTTCTGCCCGGTTTCTGTGTGTGACTGACGACATCCATTGGGTGGTTTTCCGCTTAACGCCAAATCGCCGAATCTAACGTAATCTATGAATACAAATGTGGATACTGAGCATCTTACGTTGATGGAACCGAACGCCAGCTTCGAACTAGGGTTGCCAAACACGTACGGGTTCAATAAATGGTCACACAATCACGCAACTTGACAGCAAACACCCGAAAGGATCCAGCGTCACTGACGGCCATGCACCACTTGATGACGCAGCGTGTGATTGACTCATCAAAGTCATTTAGTGTTCTGTTGACGATTCGAAACAAACGTTTGCTATGATATGCCGAGGCCATTGTCATCATTCACCGTCACCCCATTTTTGGCGTACAAAAGATCTGTTTGTGACGTTGATGCCGCCGTGGTAGCAACCAAACTGGTTCTGAACTTGGACCTTTTGTGATTGTTTTGGGGTTTGACGTTTCGTACATTTTAACTCGTCTGTAGTGAACACGAGTAGAGAAGCAGCGAAATCTGCCCAAGCATAAATCGTGTTATGTCATTCTTTTGTCTGCTCTATTCGAATTTTCAACGGAAATAATTGTTTCAAATGTTGGTTTCTTGTTCTAGACTGCATGACAAATTGTTGTGCATCCACTTTAAAATTCTACGCACGACTCATTCATCTTCTAAACAACACAGAATATACAACTCAGTATGTTGTGCTAACTTGTAAGAAAAACCACGCAGTGGTTAATATCCTCAAGGCCTACATCTGAGAAGGCAATGTGAAGACAACACTTACTTATCAAGTTTGTCCCTTAAGGAGTCGAAATCTTCTTGTATCTGTTGTGTCAAATATGGTGATCTGGGAGAATTCTCCGGGAAACTCATATTCAGATGACCCCAGAAACTTTGTATTATGTGAGGAGTCCCGTCTTGTTGGAACCACGATGAACAACGTGCTTCCAAACATAATTCATGACGGTAACTACAAATAAAGCGTCTACAGACGAAACGCACTCAACGTTAGAACAACCAGGTCGAACATATTCGTATAACTGTTCATGTGGTTCGATGGCCGGGGCCAATCAACTTGGTCAACCAGATGGACTGATCATTGCCTATGAGACAGGGTTTTCAAGCTTTATAGATCATAGTTTTCCCCAATTGTAGACACTCGATTTTCGTTATTCTAGATAAGGTGCACACTGGTTACTCGCAGGCCCAACAAACCTGATGAACGTGGTATTAACTAGTCCTCGTACGTTGATCACAAATCAAGATGTAAGTTTAACATGTTGCAATGTTTTAATTCAGTCAAATTTAAATCACGACCAGAGATCGTGCCTGCTGGATGACTTGGGGTTTGCTAAACCAGAGATACCACCAAACTGCAGATGGATTTTCTCGCCACTCCGCCGCCGACACCGTTTCATGCTCACCGTGTTGCAAATGATAGAATCCGAATGATCAGTCTGAGAGCCTCGAATAAAGTCAGATGTCGGCTGATCAGGATAGGGATTTATTTTCGAGGACAGGGCTTGACAGCAACTGTTAACGGCATATAAGTTAAGGAGGTGGACTGAACTTTTGACTGAATGAGAGTAACTCGTTCACATGCTCACCATTCACTGAAAACCCCAAAAAGCTTAATCGTATTTTTTTTGAATGCATAGAATAATAACCTTTGATGGTCATGAATTTACAATACCATCGTGTTACTAATCAAATAAGTCGTTAAAAATACGATCGGGTTTTTCTTGGTGTACACATATTCCGTTTGTGTCATTGATAAAACAATTGGTAGAATTATTTGCAGGTTGCTGTGGTTCTATTTCAAGAAAATGTGATTTATAGTTCCTACTTCTTACACTACCTCAATACGGTTGACAGAAAACCTGCGCAGATTTTTAACAGACTATACGTGTGTTTTATGTAGCTGTACAACTGAGATTGATAAATGTCTGGTCGCAGTGTAAGTGACGAGTGGTCAGGGATTTGGTTAATTTCAAGTTGAATATCACTCAGATTTGATCGCAGCCTCCGCATTCAGATAGGTTCTCCAGCGAGCCTCTTTCGAAAAGGAGCACTAGACTCGAGTTTCGCTATCATTAGAGCTCGTCAGTAGTGCGTATCCTTGTCACGGACGTAATCAGTATCAATCCACACAGGCAATAACATCGGTAACGAAAGCGAGTGACTCATTTAATGTATGGACTGTGTTCTGACATTCACCACCGGTGTCAGTGCGTGGAAGAACTCATTGTTGATCGATGAAGGTGTGAGTAATTAGAACGCAGTTTGAACCTTAACACCAGTGTGGAGCACACAGGCAGCCATGGCGCGTACGCATAAGATAGATGCTCTCAGTGCATTACGATCAGAATTGTAGGAAGCAATCATGATCGGCGTACCGGGTCACAGGTTGATCTTATAGCCTGGCTTCAAATGCGGTACGCGTGCAAAGTAGCATAACGTTTAAAATAAACAGGGAATATGACGTTTCCGTATAACATTAAAACCTGTGATATGGACTGTTTTTATCGTCGACTTTTCAGTATGCCTTTGGTTGGTTATACTGCTAGTGGAAATTAGTGGCTGACCTATGATCACTCTTTGTTAGGGTTTTTCATTGAACCAACTTTTAGTCATTTCGATGTCCTGATCAACTTTACAGTAAATCCGTATTAACTTCATGCATGCGGTTCATAACTACCGGTTGCCATGTTTTTCGCGTCGCTCACTATAGTCGTGAAGAACTTGTGTGAGCCAAATCGCCCTTTGGGTCGTATCGTGCAGGCCAGTCCTGATAGCAGTCGGTTTAGGAGCGTACGAAACGTGATTAACAGTATAGGGAGCATGAAGTAAGTAGAAGTAATATTATATTTCGCCAATAATTAGATGTCTGCAGTGACATTTTAATTACAAGTGAAACCTGGAGACAGTAACCATTGAAAGATGAATGAGCGTGTTCATTCTGTACTCACACTAGCCGATAGACTGACAGCAAAGATTGTTTTTGTGGTCGTAGGAAAAACTCAGAAGGCTTCCTGCTGGGCTGAAACCAGGTGGGTACGTCAGATAATTTGGTGACGAATACAGCGGCAGCTCCGTGTCCACCTAACCCCCACATTGCTGTCAGTGGTGATAAGTTCAGTCAATTATGGAGTTGGAACTTATAGAAAAGGCTAACTTCATCGAGGCTTAACTTGAAGAGAAAGTGTTCAGAAACAAAACGTTGACAACTCGAAATAAAACTGCCTTGTACGTCAACGAGCACCGCCGCCGCACAGATAATAAAACAAAATATTATCGTAGTGATCAACCGAGATCACTGATGCAAAACACCAACCGCGTTACGATGTATTGGGTCTATACATTGAGCTAATAGTGGACCAAATTCCCTCAGTCAAATCTCCTGCTGTGTTCGTGTTCAATAACACTGCGGTAATATTCAATATGGCTTACAAATGTTGCTCCCGTTTCCTCACTATCAACTACTCTTAATCAGGCTTTCACATTCTTTCCGTTGCTATCCCAATCACTCCACCTACGTCCAACTCCAGGCACTCGACATGAACACACCACAAATTGCTGTTACTATGAAATGACGCCGCGATCGAACGGTTGAACACATATAGCAAAGCTATCAACAGTGAAGGACGGGCATAGGATTTCGAACCATATTGTAACATCCGAAAATTTGTCAAATCCTGTGTTTGGATGTCACATAGATCATAGATCTCACGACCTTTAACCATCAAAATTTTCTTTATGATGTGGAAGCCTTCAGTAGCTCATTTCTAATCCTCTGTATTTGATTTCTTTTCGGGTTGTATGCCGTGCGCTATTAGTCTATCCAATACCAAGACTGCCTTAACAGTTACGTTCCCTGCTAGAAGGTATCCTGAAGAAAGTTACGTATTAGTTGAATTTTTTCCCCGAGGTGAACCTAATGGTTCCGGTAGATGATCTCTTCAAGTTTTCATATACAGTCAAAGTTTGGCTTAAGACTTTATCATCTGTCGTGTTTGTGAGCAATAACCTGATGAGCTAGGATTAATTAAACACTCAGATGCATGTAACATCACGTTAAGGTATATATAATGTACTTTTTGATCGAAACACTTCACAAACACAAACATGATCGCTTGACACAACTTAAAATTCATCACATAAGCTTCCGCCTTTTCTTTGTCTACCCTTTCAGGACACAATCATTGTAAAAGACTCAAAAGTGTGCTAATAAACGTTCGCGTGCTCCATCGCGCATCCGTAATTTTGTGCGTCAAATTTGAATAAGCGACTCAATTTGGGCTTTCCGCCACCTTGACTCCAAAGGAGCATCGATCAGACAATCAAACATCGTCTGTGCCCAACAGGTAACTCATTCATGGGTTCCGAGAACGTACTGTTTTCCCAAGTAGGCGTTGATCAAGCTATAAATTACATTCATGTACTCGACACAAGTAACTAGTGATTGGCGGTTTTATTTAAAAATGTACCTTCTTTTCTTTTAGTTGATAAGAAACATTTTACTAACCACACATTTTATTACTCTATTTAAGCATTTCTAGTGGCTTCATCTGCTTTTCTGATTGAAGATCGGGTGTGAATTTCTTCAGAAACATCTACTTCAGGCACCCGAAAAGATGGCACCCAAAAGATGGAAAAATGCCGTAGACTAGGTAATAACATGCGGAAGGAGAACCGCGGAGCATGCTAAAAACTTCGAAGCATGTCTGCAAATTTGTTTGTCACAGAGAACAGCGCTGCTTCCAGGTCAAATTATTTATTTGGCAGCGGAAGTGACTCTTCAGGCTCACCCACTCACCTCTGAGGGACTCGAGACAGACAGGGTGAAAATGGTCCAGGATATACCGTTTCCGGAGGCTGACTGCAGTTTGACGTCTGAATAGGATGAACAATTGAGTGAACCGATTTCTTCCAAAGATGGCTGGCATTATGCATCCAGTTAGACGTTTGAAGCACGCCGGAGTCACAGGGATGTGAGATGATGCTCACAATTCGGAGTTTGAGGAAATCAACAAGCTATTTTCTGGGAATCTGGCGGTGGCAAATTTCAACCCTGACCAGTCTCTTGCGGCAGTGTTAATATAACACGGGAGGTCAGTAGATTACAAAAACAGAAATCCGTTTGGTGCAGATCAAAATTTCAATTTTTACTTTAGTATCAGCGAATGTTATACGGGGTTTTCTGGCTTCCCATGTAAAAGGCAAGTGCAGCACTGTGGTATTCACTCATCGGGCTAACAACAACAAGTGAAAGTACCCGAACCGAAAACTAGCTTTGACGTAGTGAAAGAACACCGGAAGATGTGGATACTTTTCGGCTGATTTCATATTACTTTTGTAAATAATAATAAATAAAAGGACCGTGAACTATCAATGCATCAACGATACCGCATTCTCTTGAGTATCGAATCACCTGTCGGACTAATGGCAACAGGATAATAGAATCATTTCTGTCGTTCATTTCATCCCGCTCCTACCAATGGCCGCTTAAATATTGTGTGGTGTTGACCTCAAACACCCAACCCGAAATGCACGATTGATATAATCACCGAGCATGGATAGTGTACATTGATCAAAAGATAACTCCCAGTAATAACCACTCACGTCCATGAAAGTTTTTATAGGGAACGATATTTCTGTCACTATGAACCTCGAATGATGGAGTTAGCTGTCTAGAATTATGCGGGAGACCCTTTATGGGGGTTGAAATGGGGTCACCCCCCAAGAGAGAACGGTTAGACAGTTTGGCCAGACGGGGTGACCAGAGTGTGGGAAACCGTTCGTGGGTGACCAGAGTGTAGGAAACCGTTCGTATTTGTTCTTCAGGTATTGCTCTGGTAAACTATAACGCGACTAGTGAACCTAATTTCAGGCCAATTCATCAATAGTTTTGTTTTTCAAAACACTCCAGACGAACTCCTAGAATATTATCAATGGCATTTGTAAGCATCACTCTTTTATCGTGAACTTTTACAAATGCGGGTAGGCAGGGGACAGTACAGATGTAACTTGGGACGCTGTAAACTTGGGGTCACTGAACCGAACAACACAATTGCAACACGGATAGCAATACCATTTTCCAATGAAGAAAGCGCATCAATCCTCATTCAAATCACTTCTGCAGGTACCTAAAGCAGTGACAAAATGAGCTGTATCCTACAAAATGTAAAATTACTCATCAGTTTGTTCTAATTAACTTGGTTCTGAGATGAGATTTACTAGTGGTATACAGTTGATTGATTAGTGCAGAGTTCCTAGGTTCAAACAATCGTCATTTAGCTATCGACTAGACGTGACCTCTCTAGTGGAGAAACGTTTGCACCTTTTAGAAGGTGGTTCTTGTTGGGTGTAGTACTGTGTATATTACATGAATGACCTTGAATTTTCAGTTATTAAAAGTCTTACTTCAGACACGGACTCAGAATGTGCAATTACATATAGGTACTTCTGCTGATCTAGTCTACAGACTCACAATAAGCGTACTGAATTGGTTGGGAAAGTCTATGCATGCGTACTCAGTGTGTTTTTACAAGCACAAAATAGTTTGCAACCACTGCCGGAAAACTCTTTCCTCAGTTTCCAACTCCATTCTCGTTGCATTTGCGTTTTCTTGTAACCAATTAAGCAGACAGCGACAGCGTTCGATCGATTCTTTGTAAGAGCCCGAACTCATTTCCATTCGCTGTTGAAGTGATTTTAAAGTTATTAAGCCTAGTTCTTCTAAATTGTTCAGTGTCTCCTGTCTGGCTCGTTCTTCTTCATCTTGGATTCGATGACGCTCAGCTGTGGCGATCATATTGTCAATATCTTGTCTACATAAAGCATCCACTTGACCAATAATGGGTAATTTCTCAAGCTGATTCGTAGTTCCGTGTAATTTATACACACAGAGTGTATTGTCAACATCAATCACAAATTTTAGATCAAGCCGTCCATCTTGTAAGTCGGTTATGTCACATTGAAACTCACCAATAAAATAGTTGTCTGTTACCCTGGGACGCTCACCCTGATAAAGAAAAAATGGTACCACAGTCTGTTGCTGTTGTTCTTGTTGAAGTGACATATCGATCTGAATATCAACGGTGCATGGAACTTGTTGGTTTCTTTTAAACAAACTGTACATTTCACCACTGAATAGTTCTATACCAATAGTGAGTGGCAATGCATCGGTGTAGGTCATCGGCTTAGGGTTATCCCATCTTCCGCTCAAAACAGCCGCATAGATAGCCGCTCCGTATGCCACAGTTTCGTCAGGGTTCATAGATTTACACAACTGTTTTTTGCTGAAATATGCCCTTAACGTTGACTGTACGAGGGGAACACGAGTCGAGCCACCCACAAGGATCACTTGATCAATAGCATCCTCTGTGATTTGTGCATCTTTGAGCGCACATTGAACAGGATAGAGCGTGGCGTTGACAAGTCCTCGGATGAGGCCTTCAAACGTTTGACGTTCTAAGGTAAACATGATATTCAAGCTATTCACGCGAATCTGTGTGGCTCTCGCCTCGCTCAGTTGGCATTTGGCCTTTTCTGTTTCTATCAACAGTTCGCGCATAATCAGTTTGTCATTCTGCACAGACCGTCCAAGGATTTGTTGGATTTTCATCATGGAATATTCAACGATTTTTTGGGTGAAATCAATACCACCAAGTTGGGTCTCCCCTACGGTAGATCGCACTGCCATCTGTCCTTTCGCATTGATTTCCAACACACTGACATCACACGTACCACCACCAAGGTCATACACTAGCAATAGTTGTTTGTTCGCCTGACTGTCCTGATCCAACTGATAAGCAAGTGCCGCCGCCACAGGCTCGTTCAGAATTGCAAGCACCTGCAATCCTGCCGCTTGGGCAGCAGCTCGAGTAGCTTGTCTCTGAGCCAGGTTGAAGTAGGCCGGAACGCTGACCACTGCACCTTCTATTTCCATTCCCAGATACTCGCGTGCCTGACAGAGCATATGATTGAGTAACATAGACGAAATCGTCTCTGCAGTGTAGACTTCCTGCCACTGCGGATGTTGTATAAGTATTTTCGGTATATCACCATCACGAACAAGTTGAAAAGGCCAGTAACTTGCATCGTGTTGAAGTTTTTGGTCATGGAATTCCCTTCCAATCATTCGTTTGACATTTGTGATAGTGTTGGTTGGATTTAGAAGCATTTGATGGACTGCAGACAAGCCAAATAATCTTCCTTGAGGTGTGAAGGCCACACAACTTGGCATAGTCTTTTTATCACAGTCAATGGGGATAACTTCCGGACGATCCGTTATATAGGCTGCAACACATGAGTAGGTGGTTCCCAAGTCGATACCGATTATTGCTCCAGAGTTTCCTCCTGACATATCAGGAAATGATGATTTGTACTGTGCCGGTTACTAGTTGGCTTATATCGAGCCACAAGCTAGCTGACTATCCTCGTGTGACTAACGCGCTTACACGGATTGATCACTTAAAAACACAAATCATGAGTCAACTTTCACACGCCGTCTGATCAACGAGTGAAACAAAAGCTGCATAAATCTTTTAGTAGATGACGAAAATAAATGGACAAACCCATCATGTTTGTTTCCTTAATACGAAATGGTTAATATTGTTATGAGAAAACGACTGATCAGATAATCAATGTAGAAGTTAGTGAAGTTGTTGGTATAACTGAGGGATCATTGATCGGAACTGACAAATTTTACTGTATGAATTATCGATTTTTCATTCTCGTGATAGGCTTATTCACTGTGATATATGAGTTTTAACTGGTATTGGCTAATGACAGTGTGTGGTATATGGTATGTCGATTCAACCTTGATTACAATCAAGCCTAGTCTAAATCTGTGCTTTTCAGAATTTCCTGGTAACTTGTGATCTATACTGTTGTAATACTGCTTGTCACGGTGAATGGGTTGAGTACGTTGTTTTTGGGAAAAAGGACGGAATAAGAAATCTATGAGAATGTGAAAGCCGCTATCAAATGTGCGTAATGTACAACTTATGAAAAAAGTGTTTCACCGATCAGAGTGATACTTTACCTGAGTGTCTGTACAAGAACCATGTAACAGATTGTGGCACACGGAAATAAAACATTTTTGGCAAAGCATAAACGTACATAGCGTCCGTTGTTATGGCCTGATATTAGTATGTTCTAGAGTCGTTAGTCACAGGCCCCTTTTTTCACTGGTGTGCTAGTGCAGAGACGTCCTACTGATACGCTAGTTGAAAAGGGGAAACGTGTTTCAGTTGTCGTGCCTGACAAGATTAATCAGTCTTTTGACCGATTGAGCAGCCAAACGAAGCACCGACTTTTATATTCAAATGATGAAAAATTTTCTGTTGTGCTTTGTTTCTTAGAATTGGCACGGCATTACGATTTTCCGGCGGAACAACTAGCTATTTCATACATCATATCTCAGGGATCAACGGCTGCTTCTTCGGAATGTTAATGTTTTGGATTGGTAAACCAGAAGACTTGATCCCAGTAGTACATAAAACCGACGCATACATCTCGTTGTCCGAAGTGACCATCGGGTTGAGGCGAATATAGAAGAGCATAATTTTTAACATTGCAGTTTCCTACCGGAAGTATGTCCAGTCGACCTGTTGACGTATTAGAACGAAATGGTAGAGGTGTCCCTTGCTAAGCCTTTAACTGGGTAACGTCACCAGGTGAACTTGATGCTGCCGATATTCTTCACCTTACAGTTTCCGAACAGCACTTATTTGTTTTGGGAGAAAAATGATCGCTACTGATTTGTTAACAAGTAGTCAATTGCTAAAAGACAGGGCGATCGTATAATTGTCACAGGTTCATTTCTTTCCTGACTTACTACTTTCAGTCTTGATCAGAATTGGTCTGAGACATTTTTCGTGTGAGTTTGCAGATGGTAAACTACCTTGTTGGGAAACTGACTTTTTACATAAAACACGCAATTATCTGGGTCTAATGTTTAACGGTACCATTAAAGTGGTCATTCTCACATCTGAAGCAGCGTATTCAGTAATTCTTCCTAAAGCAAAAATTAGTCGGTTCGGGGCGACATAAACTGTATCCTTTTTGCTATGTTTCAAATGCATGCGATTACCCTTAGTGGTATGATACAAAAAAAACCAATATATATCCGTAAGGTTTTTATTACCATTTTCTATTATACAATATCGTATGGTTCCATTGCTTAACGATCGTCGTTCACAAGTTCTCGGCTAAGGCATAATACAGATCCTCCTTCTGTTTCACTGTATACACGCCCAACCTGCTTGCTGGATGATGAGGTGGCATTGCTTTCTATCAGCTAGGTGTGGGATTTGAGAAACCGCTGAAATTTCTGAGCATAAACGTCACACGTATCCGCGTTCACACATAATCTGTCAATTTCTCTGAACGTCCGCATACCTTATGATTTTCATCCCTTTGCTCTCAGAGCTCAGTATCGATGTTCGTTGACAACTATCTATATGCCTAGCTGACTTTCAGTCTCTACTCGAGCGACTATGACATACCTCCCCTTCGTTTATGGGTTTGACCAGTTCTGACTGACACGACTTTTTCATAGACGAGTGTGAAGTCTTGCGTTTTGATTGAATCAGAACAGACCCAACCATCAATCGTGAAATTTATGTACTTTTAGGATATTGGTGCAACTACAATTCTGAGAGAACTATGGACACTTCATTTGTTGAATCACAGGGTGTATGTACAGAGTTTTAGACGGGATTTAAGGTGAACAAAAAATAGGCTTGCTAAGATGTCCAGAGTATGTGGAGCGTTAGTGTGCACCCAATCATCAAGGTTACCATCACTGTTTTGTCCATGTGGTACTCACATGACCCGAATTGGAACTGTGAACCCGGTCAACAAGCTGAACATACGTAAGAAGCAGTTTCATACTGAAGAAGTTTCTTTGTGTGAAGTGTGCATCTTTCACTTCAACGTGTTTTCTCCGTGTTGCATTACCTATTACAAAGTAGCTTCTGTAAGAAAGCAGCTCGAAAGTAGGGCCACTATAATGCTTGCGTATTTATAGCTGGTGCAAAGTGAGCAGTTCAGGTTAGCAGTTAGAGACTAAAAAATCCAAAATTCAACGTGAATGTATAGTAAGGTGCATCAAACTCAATGACAAAGACTATTTCGCGTCAACATGGACCATCTGCCAGGCTCAATTCCGGTCGGCCGTTCGAAGTCATCTATCAACCAGAGTTTGTGCAATATTATAACATCGAGATTTCTAAAACGACAGAAATTAAGTTATCATTGCATGTTGTGTTTTCATTCGTGATTATCTGAAGACGTTGAATTCCATTGGTCCCCATTATTATACCTAGGCTATGCAAATTGTTTAAACGACCATGGTGCTGAACTGGCCAAACCCAATTCTTCCGCAGAATTAACGGTTTAATTTCTGTTTTTCCAGTATGTGTTTTCCAATTCTTTGAGATATGTCGACCCAGTGACGACTTTCTCGAATACATGTTTGTTGATTTAATGTTCCCATGGATTGGTCTTAACTGAATGAATGGTTTAAGGGGGTCAGCCCACGTAGGCACGTACAATCCTAAGTCTACAAAGCTAATACTGTGAGTACTTCAACTGTATACCACAACGGTGCCATGGATTTACCTAGAAGGAAATAAAGGGGAACAAGAATGACTGAATATCGATTGAGAGGAAAACAGTGTTGATATAGGTGTGCCATTGACTCAATAACATACTAGACAAATCTTGCACTCAGCCAGTTGAGTGACCACAACTGGGTAGGAAAAGCCAGGGGCGTTATTTAGGCGGCCATATCATCGTACCACTATCTGGCATATTTACTCGACCGATTTTCATCTCAGTGAATAACGCTGGCCATGACAGACTCGCAGTTGGTTAATGGAGACTTAGTTCAACCACCTCACGTTATATATTTCACTACCCGGCCAACTAAGCAAGTATCCGAGAGTTTCGAAAGTAACCACCAACAAACAGCCACGTTGCTCACGTGTATATCCCAATTAGCATAGCTCAAATGTTGGAAGCTGTTGGGGAACCTTGTTACCCAAAAATTGGTTTCTTTTTTTCCAGATTCATTCGAAATGTTTTCGCGCCTCAACGTGCCGAAACTTTGTTTTGGCGAGAGTTTTCCAATCGTCTTCGGGTTGGCCGACTCCACTTTTGCTAAACCAGCCGAAGTGGGTTTCCTCAAGGACAACAAAAATTTACATTGTGTAACGTGCCGTCAAAACCAGCAACCACGCATGGGTTGAATTTGAATTGTGTAACGAGGCGTGCTACTCTGTTATTGGCGCCGTTTTAGGTTGTGTAAGACATGTGTGTGGATTATTGGGCCTCTGGCTCATGCTTGTTTGTATTTTCCTTTTATAGGACTATTGTTGGAACCCATAATTCGAAAGAACGTTGTCTCCAAGTTGATCCAAAGTTGGTCCGTAAGCGTAACAGACTATCAGAGTAAAGACGGCCGGTTTGTATGTTACAATGTACTCGCAGAAACTGGTTTGCTATTTCACCTCTAATTTGGGAATAAACACATCGTCGGCTGAAAGTCAAGGTCTTTTGAGGTTTTGGGTACGGTTACGTTCAGTACTATGTGTTCCTGATTCGAATCTTCGTGCACTAGCCACTCCTGGTTTATGTTGACCACGCAGACCATGACAGTCACGATAGAAGTCAAAACACTAAAATCTGTACCTATCTTTCTTCCAAACCATAAAGCAAAACAAATGGTATACAAAAATGTACACCATTCCTTTCAGTCACAACCAGACGTCTTTCCAATGACGTGGGCGACAAAGGAAGCGGAAGCTGCGCAATTGTTCGGCCATCCTGACTGATATCGTCCCAGCACTATTTTGAACACAATAATGTGGTGAACGTGACTGATCGAACTATACTACTCGTGAGTAGCCAGACGGATTTACTTATTAAACTGTCGAAGGAATCTGAGAAAATACACGAAGGAATCATAAGTAACAACCACGAAATAAATGGTGTTTTCTCTATACCAAGTTGTCCTTGGCACCCATTTCGCTCCTAGATGGGTATTATGTGCAAATGAGTGCTTGGGTCTGAAGTATCGTTAAGATGTATACCATCCACTAAATAAACAACCTTTTCAAGTGTGTTCTTCAGCCGCAGCGACAATGAAGGTCGAGCAAATGAAACCATCCACAGTCTTGGACAGCAAAGAAAGCGGAAGTAAGAGCGCCCTGCACTCTGAAGGCGAAGGGCTTATTTAATGCTAACCAGCCCTGTCATTCGCTATGTTCAGTCTGGCTCATATGCCTGTTGGGAAGATAAACCACAGCGATTTCATTCACATACACTGTTTGTCAGCGTAGCGCTAGGAATAACCTTCATAGCCAAGGTCACTGGAGTAGCGAGTGCGGCTACTAGAGTCCAGTCCATGGAATAGTCGAATATGAAGACAGAAATCGGACAGTCTCTGTTAACAATATTAGCAGTTATAGTTACCCAACTTGGTTGCAGAGAACACTGATCTTAACAGGTTAATGTACTTCCGTAGCAGCTTTAGAGAGCCTCAAGAGCAACTTAATCCACGGTTGGCTGCTCATAAGAATGCCGATGCTCCAAGGCTCGTGGCAAGTTTAAATAAGGAAATTAAGCATTCACGACAGTAAACCCTGCAGATGTTCGAAAAACTACCTTCCCTTAGGTTGTTGAACGGATAAAACATTCAACAAATGAGTAACGTGGAAGTGACAGAGACGAACCTGATGTCCCTGGGGTTGACATACCGACTGCGACCTCCTTTCTGAAAACTACTGATCCTTTTCCTGGGCAACCTTTATGGGTGCTATCAATCAAAATGTCATTCTCTAGCTACCATTCCTAAAAGTTGGATTCGGGAAGACATACGGTCCTGCGGCCTTACTAAACTTCAACAGTAGAGCACAAGAGCCATTTCAAAGTCAGAAACACATTAAGTGACCATTCATGGCTCAACGTGTATATGCCTTGGCTCAGGCCAGCTGAACTGCTCTTCAAAATATTCGGTTGATTTGTGAAGTTGAGACGACAGACTGAGAAGCCGTTCAACAAATTCAAAAAAATTTCACTAATATCAAGCCATTGATCAAGATTTTCACAAATGAGGGAACGTCACCCCGCGTTGCCCAAAAGAAACGGTTCCCTCCACACCTTGTTTGTTCGGCCAAGTTCTCATGGTGTTTGCGCAAGCTTCCAGCCGGCTTAAGCCCAAATTCGGGGAGTTATAGTTTCTAGGACCAGAAGATATCGGGCAACGCTTACGTAAACAGTTCATCGGCATGGAAGAAATCCGCTTTTTTTCACAACTGCTTCGGAATCTACTCTGCCGCGGCAGACTTTCATAGCTATTTCCTAATGCTTCTCGATGTCCCGCCTGAGTTCGTGTGGGCAATTAGTTCGCAAGAGCTGTATAACAAAAGCTCTTCACATCGCTCGAATATCAAGTATTATTTATTCTACGTTTACGAGTGCGTGAGGTCTGAGCAGCTGGCGGAATAAAACACGACTCTCCATCTCAGTGATTATTAATTGATGCACCAGTCTTAGCAGAGTGACGCTGCCTATAACTATTGTATGATCGATCGGTATCCACGGTGGTCCCATGTGATACACTGAATAAAATTACAGAAACAAGATGCACGGTCTTCGTGATCTCTTACTACTGGCGATACATTGTATCTAAATACGAAATAAACGAGCCCGTTTCATATTTCCTGAAGCAACACAACGAAGATGAGCATCCAGATCACCTACTAGTACGTTGCCGAATGACTGTATCGTGTGCATCAGAAATTCTGAGTCGCATAAACCACATTTAGCTTAACTACTGCTCGATGGAACGTGCGCTGATGCACCAAACACACGGTGCCTTTCGGGGTTGCATCAAGACCTTGACCGATGTACCACGTACGACCGTAATTAAACCGCTCCTCAATGAGATTCAATCAAGCGAAATGTTATGCTTGAAAAAAAAAACGGTGTGGTTGCTACCTCGACCTCAGCGTCGATAGAAAGACTTACGAAGGAGGGAGTGAATCGAGTCAATCAACATGTGGTAAAAGTGGACAATGATACTAGAATGCTAGATTCGCATCTCGATGACGGAACAAACACCCGGTCCCAGAATGGAAAATGTATCCTTCAGAACAGCTTTCTGGCCTACGTGCATGAGTGCCGGGTTTCAGCTTTAGCTGTTTGAGAAAATTAGCTCAAGCGAGGATCCCCTGAAGGTACGTGAAGACGAGGAAAGTGACAAGCGAAATCGAATTATATCATTAACAATAACGGTAACGTTCAATACTTCACGGTCGTATAAGTTTCCTCAGGGGTTAGTACAAGGGACTTCATCCTGATCCTCTAACTCAAAGTTACGTTCTCGTTGGTGAACGCCACTAAGCTGGCTATATCTCGAGTTCAATTTTTGTTAGTGGTGAAGGCAGTGGAACTGACCTATTCTGTTACCTTCATTTAGTGGTTGGGTTTGCGCACTGCCTTGGTCCGGAGGGCCCACCAGGTACAAACATATCGGTCTCCCTAAAAGGGAGCAGGCGGACGAAAATCGGTTAGACTCGCAGTGTTACGTTATACCGCTGGCCACTTAGGTGTGTTTAAATCATGATCATACGGGTATACAGCAGAACTAGCTTCATCGTTCTCACAGTGGTCTTCCGCGTGCATAAGGAGCGGATTATGACTAGTTCATCGAAATAAAAGGGTGCTCCTATCGCACAGCGGTTGATGGTGACCATCCACGTATTGACCAGTACGGTAGAAACACTGGTTCAATTCCAAAGGCTGAGGTAGCTTCAAACGTATTTATTGCGCTCAGCAGTGACCAGAATTCGATATTAATGTCTGCTATACTGTCTTTTTGAGATGGACCGACCTTTCATTGCTAACAGAACCAGACGATTCAGCCATTGCTTCGGGCATGGTACTCTCCCCCTCCCAAAAAAAACTTTACCTCCTATCGTCATGCCCTTCAGACTTCCGGAACAGAGACTCGGGATGAGGTTCCTCGAGTCAACTTTGTTCCACAGCACAAACGACCGGGAAGTCCTTGCTGTTCCAACAAACCAGCCCATCTTCTAAAGTCACTACCCTCTCATTTTAATCTTACCAAGCCAAGACAACTGGTAAACACTGGCGCTTTTAAGGATCGTGCTTTTCGACAAATACATCAGCAGGTTGCCATGATGAGAACCAGCTCAAGTTTGGAGCTAGATATGTCCTGTCTCTGAAACGTATGCGGCTGTGTTTAGTTCAAACCACTAAAGGATCAGTTCTCCGCAATCGCGAAAGTAGTACATCAAACTTTTCCGTCTCCCATGCTGTGTACCCGGTCATTTGCAGTTGCACTGAGGTTTTCATAGGTAGAACAGGTTGACAGCTGTCACTGCGAGCGGCCGAAACATTGTTCACCGGGACTGCTGATAGTTGGAAGGAAACGCTAGCCGATCAAGCAATGACGTGCAAATGGACAATGAAAGTCATGACCACCCAGCTGAACTAGTAGGTACCGTATACCAGGCTGGACAGTTTGCGGTCACCCACGCAGCTCACTGAAAACACTCCTTGACATGGCAGTGCGTTACAGATTATGAAGAGCTTGTTTCTGCTAAGTTGTTGACTTTCCGTTTTTTCTCCCTGAGGCTCAAATGTTCTTTATTTTCTTGCCTTTTCCCTACACATCCGCACACATTTACTACAGTGCTGTTGCACTACCGGTGGGACTAGCAGCAGCCTGGAACATTGTACCCACGGGTACGGCTTGAGGCTGAAAGTAATGCTAACAAATACGAGTGGCTACGAAAGTTATCACAAATGACCCGCTATTACTACGCTAGACGCGCACACACGTGACCTACAGTTCCCTCGAATAATTAATCGAAATGTACACCCTAAAGACGTCAAATCCAAAAAAACATGAATAGGTGCGTTAGCCATCAGATACAAAGATAAGAACAAGAGAGAAAACACACCTAAGGTCAATGACTACTGGATAACTGAAAACGGTGGAGCCATTAAGTGTTATGAACCGTCTGGGTGAAAACACAGCGACTAGGAAAAAAGTCGTCAGTAAACTACAAAGCTATTGTTGCGAATATCTTAATACAGGCTTTAAAAGTAGCGCATCGGAGAGACAAGCTTAATGCACAATCAAATGGAAACGAGCGGCAATAGCTGGGTTCATCAGAAGGATTAGCAGATCGTAACAATCAAACGTTGGGCCTTGACTGAAACCGTTTTGTGACTGTTGCATGACAGACAGTTTCGTCGTGAGTAGCATACTACTCACGAGCAGTATATTACCCACAGGCGACATTCAGGAACAAAAGAGCAAGCTCCGAACGCCAAAAAGATGACGGACAAGAACAGACTATCGGAATAGTGTGTACGCGCTACGCCAGAAGTTCCAACAAGGCGAATGACAACGTACTATCACCCGATGTATGTGAATGTATGTCTGACGTGCAAATGAGTGTACGCGTTTGTGGTTTGATTTTTGACATGACCTATACGGGAGTTAACGAAATAAACGGATTCTCAGGCCAAGCGTCTTTTGCGATCACAACAGTGACCATATACTGAGATTTCGAAGCTGATATCAGATTCGCACATTCAGTTGCAACATAAACACCCTTCACAGCATCGATGCAATCGTAAATAGCACCAGAACTTTTAAAGTTGATCATTCAGCAATCTTGCCTATGCCTGAATAGTCTCTACACAGTTAGACATATTAAACTCGGTTAGTCAGCTTCAAGGTAACAAACATGTTATACTGCTCACGCTTGGGACCAATAAATGCGAACGGATTAAAACATTTGGTATCGAACTATGCTGATCTTTTAATAGTGTATTCATCATCCGGTACTGTCGGATCACTCAAATCCAAAAGTCTCAGTGTTAGTACACGATTTACAGAGAAGTCCAACCATATTCCACGTGACAAAGAACCGGCTAAAAATGTGTCCGCAAAATGCAGTAACAAGTGGGAATACCACAACATTGACAGAAGATCCCGAAATTGAGTTTGAAATATACAGCAATGAACGATTACAATGAGGATGATATGACAAATCCGGTTCACGATTTTAACACATCAGCCAGTTCACCAGATGCCGCTAGCTCTTTAACTATATCCAGGCCTCCAATAAGTTCGCCTTTCACATATAATTGAGGATAGGTTGGCCAATTGGAGAATGTCTTTAGACCTGTCGGATAAAAACAAATGAAGAGATAATTAGCCGTTGCTGGAATCAACCACTTTATCAACTTAGGCAGCAAACCGTATATATAGGGATGGTGATTTCGAAGTGACATGTATAATCCACAGTTAACAGGCAAGTGAATAAGTTGTACAACAACTTTTCAGTGAAGGCACCACGCAGTAGTATGTGTATCAATATATGTCGACATAAACGTATATATCCAATCCTAATCTACGTCATTCTACACAATGCAATCGACTGAGATCGCAGACAAATCTGCAACATGACAGTAAAGATGAATTCGCATCGCAGAGCTGAACCTGACAGAAAGCAGTGAAACATTAAACTAAAAACGGTATGAATACAAATGTGGAACAAGGCTAAGGTATGTAAGGATATCCAACTAAAAACACGTACAGCTCCATAGGAGGCAACGAGAGAAGATAATTCAATACTCTCTAAAAGCGTTACATGACCAACAGCAACATACCAAGGGTCAAATCCTAGTGCTCAATGGTCGAACAACCACGAAAAGAACAAACCTTGAGTGTCTTTCCAGACGCCTGTAACGAGGTTAATATCGAGACGCCGAAATCTTGTAAACAAACAACCCACTAGAGGAGTAAGGCTGCACATGAAAGACGGGTCTCTTGGAGTTGTTGCTATTTCCTTTTTCAAGGGTCACTAGTTCACAATCCAGTCAAGCAGAATTCACATTATCGAGCGCGGAGGGAAGTGACACTACGGATTAGGAAATAAAAACGAATATAAACTGTACAAAAATAGACCACCGTGAACACGAACAACCAAGTGTGCGACGGTTGCCTCGTTCCTCATCCAACTGATCAGTGTTCAAGTTGACCGTCATTTCGGTTCATGATAACAGTGCAAGTTTTTCCACGCGCAAAACTAATGACCACTGTCTTTATCTGGCGCGAACTAGGGGAACAATACACGATGCACAAGTTTAGAATATACATGTCACCGACAACTTATTATAACACCCATGTCTCCACTTAAAGGACTGGCTCGCAAGGTTAATATGGCCTACCACTCCTAGTTGATTGGTGGCTTCTTAATTCATCCTAGCGGGATTATCGATCGGCCGCCCCGTACTTTACGGTCGTGAGCACGACAGAGAAAATATGGTATAGTAAATGATGGATATGTACTCTTAATACATAGTTTAACCACTTGAATCCAAGTATTCTTGGGGCATGAGTGTGAATACGATTGATCAAGGCTAGCAATCAGAAACCATATGCAATGACACTGAACTGACTACTGAAAGGTAAACTAATATGGCGTCAAAAGCTGACGGCTGTATTGTAATATTCCCCATCTACTAGGAAGTCCGCAGATGTGTCTAGCAAGTTGTCATCAACCGCACTTAACTATCCAAAGTAATCGGAGAGAAATAGGATCTACTCCACTTACATACACATTCATACGCCAGTCTTTAACCAGATTGTCATTCTCATATCATCACAACGGCCTTGAGCCCAACTAAATGGTACTGTGGTTCGGGCCGCCGCTCCATTAACAGTGACGTGGAATATCCTAGAAGAAAAAACGTCATTCATAGGACCCGAACGTAATAAAGGACTACGCGAAGGAATTAGAGATAGGATTAATGCAAATACGCCAATGACTACAGATCAGTGCCGCCAGGGACAGAAGATCTGGAGAGTGATTTGACTGGTCACAAAAACACCAGCTAGGTAGGCGATACTTACCCACTTAGTTAAATAGAACAGTCACGGCCCTCATATTTTGTGATCACGTTGTTACTTGACCACCACGCGAATTTACCTAACTGACGATGGTCCCATTGTATAATGTCCGATGCGGTAAACAATCAGATGACATACGGAGTACGTGACCTAACCATAACAAACTATGCACCGTGAGTAGTTGACCAATTGATCGCACATCCCGAGCGTTCCGGATTACGCGCCGGCGAACGGCTACGTTGCCCACGCGATCAGTCCACTTAATATGGCCCAACTGGCGGAGACAACGATGGTCAAACAGCAAGCCTGTTGATATCTTCCAGGCGAACAGGCCACGTTTACGAACCGTAGAGCAAAACAGAACGTATGCAAGCATTATATACTCTTCTTTTCAGCGATAACCTAACGTCTTTGCAACGCCACAGATGACGCAGTTTGGCAAAGGCAACACGTGTCTTTGAAATCCTCGCTGACGAGGTAGTGCCAACTAAGTATGTGAAACTATCCACAGTCTCAAATGGATTGCCAGTAGGAGTGAAAATGTTCCAGTCTTGACGCAACACTTTGCACTTTGAAGGTGCGAAGATCATTTTATACAAGCCAGCCCGGTCACTCATCTTGTTCAGCATGGTCTGCATGTCTTCCTTCGAGGGGCTAAGTAAGACAATGTCGTCCGAGTACTCCAGATCGGTCAACCGAGCGTCAGGCAGAAGCTCAACATCAAATTCACTGGATTCCTCAAGCGAACCCTCCATAATTTCGTCAATGACAACACTGCACAAAAAGGGGAAAATCAAACACCCTTGACGAACACCACTAGAAGTGATGAACACCTGAGACAGTTGTCCATCAACTCTCATCCTGTTTGTAGAGTGAGCATACGATGATCACAACAGATTCACGGATTCCCCTAATACTCTCTTACGAAGAAGACAGTTCCAGAGAACATTACGAGCAACTGAATCGAAAGCAACTTTCAGGCCCAAAAAGAACACGACTGTCGGCTGTCTGTAAGAGTGCCGATGTTCCAAAATCCGTCGCAAGCTAAAAATGTGATCAACGCACCGTCGGCCGGATCGGAATCCTAACTGTTCTTCACGTATCTGACTTTCTCTGGGCTTAGTGGGTCGACGTAAAATGAAGCCAGTAGGTAACCTGGATGCAAAAAACACTAGGCTGATGCCACTGTGGTTGTCACATAGAATTCGAGCTCTCTTTGTGAAAACGGGAATTATTGTTGATAAGTGCCAGTCGTGAGATAACTCTTCAGTTTCCCAACTCGTCTGGAGAAGTTGCGTCAGCTCTGATATCAACCTCTCCCCGCCATCCTTGAAAACAGACGGAGAGGAGGCCTGATACAGGAACCTTATTACGCTTCAATAACTTAAACTCCAGGACCACTTCTGTTTCCGACGGAGGGCCGTCTGGAATGCAACAACTGACCATTCGGGTCCCGTCGTCCACATGATCTGGTTGAGGCTAGCTAAACTGTTCTCCAACCTGTCAAGTCGGTGATAACTGAACTATCTTTGTCGCGTATAGTCTCAAATACTCGACGGCCAGTACAACCATGAATCAGGGAGAAAAGCTCTCTGCTATTCCCAGATAAAAAGGCTTTTTTTTAAATCTTTTTCGACCAAGTGGTGCTCATGATCTTTGCACAAGCTTTTAGTTAGCTTGCGTCTTATTTCTTGATGGTCGTCATCATGCGCACAACTAAATGGAATCGAGCGACGTCTGTTAATGAGGTTTATCGATGCGACGGAAACTTAGTTCTGTCGCAACTACAACCTCCTTCAGAACATACCTTTATACATAGCAGCTGTGATTCGTTCCTAGTGTCCGCTAATTTCTGGTAACTGAATTGAACTGGGCGATGTGTTAAGTAATGCCTCCTGATAGGTGTTCCTTACACTCACTTAGTTCGAATGCCAGTTCACTAGCTTACATCTGCGAGTGCATGACCTCTGGGCAAATGACAAAACAAAAACGGGCATACATAACAGCATAGTCCGAATCTGGGTAGTTGCTCCAAAATGCATGACTTGTTTTAAGAAGATGGTACCACCCTGTAACTAGATGCAACATGACTATAGAATCTGCTCTGCGTTTCACTTCAGAGGTCAGCTGGGTACCACTAGAACTTAACACCCCAAGGTCAATTCAAATTGATAACGACCGCAAATAGCTCGATAATGTTTCTATAAAAGAAAATACATGGATATCAGCAAATACATAAGAGTAGACATGGAATCAATATGGAATGTCACATACGTTCGAAATGGTACGTCCCGAGAGAGTTTTCGACCGTCAGTGGTCGAGCATAAGCAGAAAATGTCCAAATTCAAGATGGCGGCCAGAACGACCTTCACATGGGCACAATTATGTCATAAAGCATACTACTCACAAAGAGGGAGAATAGGCAATGAGTAAAGAGTAAGTCCAAACGAATGTTACACTTCCCTCTGGGTTCGAACCTGTGAACCACAGGAGTTTTAACCACATAAATTGATAGGAAACGTTCCAGTTACGATTCTTCTTCTGAATCAGAAAGTACAAGTTCGCCTTCGAGTTTAGACACCTGCTTCACATCTGTCCAAAATCGTCCACTGGATGTTTTCATGATGACGTCTTTCACCAGGCCGTCTTGACCTTCATGAGTTTCTTCGATAATATCTTTTGACCAATGACCTCTTGGGGCGCCAAGTTCTAGTAGTAGCACATCTCCCTCTTTTAGATTGGGCTTGGTGAGTTGCCACCGGTGAATAGTCTGTAGCGTAGGTGAATAGCATTTCAGCCATTTGCTAGAAAATACGTCGGCTAGATATTGCGCCAGTCGCCATCGCCTATTGAATTGGTTTTCGTTAATCACTGCAGCTGAGGGCACTGAAGGATTTCCTTGAAGTAGCAGTAATTTGCTCGGTGTTAGAACGTACTGGTCGTCGGGAACATCTGTTTGTTTGATCATAGGTCGGTCGTTGACAATCCTTTCAATTTCCAGGAGTGTCATATGTAAAACCTCGTCAGTTACTGTTTGCTCTCGTAATGTCACTAACAGGATGCGTTTCATTGTTCGGATGATTCTTTCCCATACTCCGCCTCGGTGACTCGTTTTTGGTGGGATGAATATCCAGTCACAACCGTGAGCTATAAGAGTGTTGGATATCTTTTCCTCATTCCACGTCCGCGGCAGTTTCATGACATCCTCGGACGCTCTGGTAAAATTCGTTCCCTTGTTACTGTATAATATTCGTGAGCAGCTTGGTCTGGCAACAAACCGACTGAAAGCACAAGAATGAACCAGTATGCAACGAGTGCGCCACCTCATTATGTATTGCCCTCGTACTGAAACAAGTAAAAAGACAACCATAGCGCTCAACTGTTCCGCGTCCTCGGTTAACGCAAATGAGTAACAAATAATCAACCCCGGTGGTGGTAAATCGGCATTCATCCATCTCAGTTCGACCATCAGGCAGTGTAGCCAGGGCTTGTTGGCACGGTTGGGAGAACCATCGGCGGCACTGATAACAGTCAGGTAAACAGTTCTGGTCGTCCTGTTGGCTATTGTTATCCAGTATCGTTGTCGCATAGCGGATAGAATATAACTCAATCCCACATGACCACTGACTTCGTGATATTGGCCAATTAACAATCGGGTCACAAAGTGATTCGCAGGTAGAATGATCTGGTGCATCGCATCGCATGGTAAAGAGGATTGTTGCAGTCGTCCGCTTACATGTAAAATACCATTGAGTAGAAATGCATTTAACCCTTGAAGAGGGCTCCGACCAAAACGAAGGACTTTCTTGTGATGTATGACAGGCAGTTTCGTCGTGAGTAGTATACTACTCACGAGTAGTATATTACCCACAGGCGACATTCAGGAACAAAAGGGCAGGCTCCGAACACCAGGAAGGCGACGGACATGAATAGACCGTCGGAATAGTGTGCACGCGCTACGGAAGAAGTTCCACCAAGGCGAATGACAATTATGTATGTGAATGCATGTCTGACGTGCAAATGAGTGTACGTGTTTGTGGTTTGGTTTTTGACATGACCTATATGGAAGTTTGCAAAACAAACGAGTTCTCAGGTCAAACGTCTTTTGTGGTCACAACAGCTAGTGCCGTGACGAACGCGAGGATGAAGAT
>LUCH01000526.1:8444-25418 GCA_013368495.1 Paragonimus heterotremus
GGTGATGTTCAATTTAAAATGAAAAAACATTATTGCAATTTGCCTGTACTGAAGATTACGTTACGTAAGCTGTCGGGAAAAATAAGTGCTTAGAGTCATGCACTCAGTCTTCATCAAGCAACTTAGTTATCTACGCCAATCCTTGCTGCAGCCGCAAGGAAATAAGAAAAACGTTCAACCGCTTTCCTGCATGCGTCTCATCGAACGTGAGCCAATTCACTTTGAAACACCCAATGTCGTAGTGACGTTAATTTTTTAAGAGAATCCACCTACCCACGAACCTCGAACTTAAAGCATCTGTTGTCACTTGATTAAGGGGAACTTGATATTTCCTCGATTTTGCTTGTTGGTAATACCCAATAAGTTCAAGTTTTTTAGCAATATGCGGTTTCACTCTCGGTCTACGGGTTCAATAAACGCTTTAACTCTGATCCAACGCAATACACTTTCACACAAATAATGAATAAATCAAGTGAAGGAAGTTTCCCTGTTCCACATAAAAAATGGTGACAATAACATCTGTTGTTTCATTTATACGTTTGTATTATTAACTACTCAAATTTCAGAAAACGTAACGATCACATAAACACAAGACAAACACTTATTCAATGGGTTTTATCATAAGTGCCTTGACCCTTATACTCGCCCACATATCCGCTATTCTCCGCACGATCTTCGCGTCCATCTATTCCTTTACCTTTGCCAGTCTCCGCGTCGAAACGTTGGACATGCGACCCAGTGTAGCCTTTTACATCAGTCAGACGAGCAGTTGCCGCATCTCCACTCGTCCCAGTTGTTCCGTGGCCTTGTGGCTTGTTTCCAGAGATTTTATTTTTTATCTGTTCAATTGCCTGTTCTTTGCTGACCCCGTTTGCTTTTGAATACTCATCCGATAGATGTGTGTTAATGAAGCTCATAAAACTGTCGTAGGTCATTTCTTTACACTGATTCCCCAAATGTTTGCGCAGCGCAATGTCCACAGAATTTGCATTCAATTTGGAACTATAAATTTTGCAATCAGTGCAAATCTTCTTCAAAGTCTTGTCTGTCGCCGTTCGCGAACCTTTCTTAGTAGCATCACAAAAGCCGTAAAAAGTTTCTTCCATCCTGTTTCTAATCGGTCTGAATCGTGGTTGGCAAAACTGACACAGATTAAAAAACAACGCAACTGGACTAAAATAATTCCGACGTATATTATTGACCAATCCGGTTGCCCTGTGTGCTACTCGCGACTGATTGGTGCGTGCGCTCCAGAAACTAGGTAACAACCTGACGGCTGTTTCTTATTGTGTTGATGCTCCCACCCAATTCTGTAGTGCGTACTCATCGGTTTGATCTCAGACAATATCCCTGTTTTACCCGTATTTTTCAACATCTCAAACTGGAAGTAAACAGCCGACAGGTTAACGATACCACTATGAGAAAATTGATTAATTTGTTCCACCAGACAGCTAATGTTCGAGTTTAATCGTATCCGAAGTTTATGCACTTCGAGAGGTGAAGTTTGACAGTTAAATACTCACATCCTTTAATAATTTGAACAAGGAAAACAAAAAAGGCAGATGTTAAAAATCAACAACTCAAGTTACTTGGCGATTACAGTAATTTATGTTGTGATTTTTTTGAGAAACCGGTTAAATACAGAATAGAAAGGAACTGTGTGTTATTATACAAAAAAAGGTAACTGAAGGTCTAACAGAAGATGTGAATTCGGATCTGGAAAGAGGGGGTAACCAAAATAAAAGAAAGTGTGTGACAAGTATTACGATGACATTAAAGTCAATCATTTTCGTACCGTGAATATCAATGCATTTTGTTAAGCCCCCAGCTTCCGAAACACTGACCTTCAGCAAATGGTTAACAAATCCTGATTAGCACTGAAAGAGAAACTGCAAGCAACGAACGAGTAGATAAAAAATTAGCGAACAAAAGATGGTCACGAAAGAACCTGCGTCGTAAAACGGAAACAATTAAAATATATGACAATAACATCGGATCTACTGTTGTGTTATGATTCAGTGCAATTCCTAAAAAATACCTTCCAGTTAAAGAACAGAATGCGTGCCTTATTCCTGGACATCTAAAAAGATTGATTACCTCCAAGTAGTGAAATTAAAACGTCCGAACCTTCTGAGGAACTGCTACTCTGAAAACCAACTAGGTAATTCGTCTAATTCGTCATCTATTGTGAAACGTAGAAATTTTCACATAAAACATCGCTGATATATATTTAGTGGTGAGTGTATTTTGGAGGTAGAAACCAAGATATCGTCATTGCAAAACAAACACTACGACAAAATAATGCATTCAAAGACTGAATTGAATACTACCAGTGGAACAGTCGTGAAAACAATAGTTACTGCGTGATATCTGACAAACAGTTAAAGCTTGATACAGCTAAAAAAAAGTTTCAGCATCACTAGTTCAAGAAACATATTATATTCCAGAATGACGAAACAAAACTAACCGAGTAGGTAAGCGCAACTACACCGGATTGTGGCCAGTTGTAATAAAAAGTTGTACAGACCGTTACAATTTGTTCGCTTCGTAGTAAGTTCATGGATCCCCATTTAAAGAACTTTGAACATAGCAAGTAAGGATGGATGTGATAGTTCAGCATTTTGACTTGGCTGCACTGAGATTTCCGCACGTACTTTTGGCAGAGTAAGGGAGGGGTTACAGGGCCAATCTGATTCACTTGGTTTCAGTTGTTTATACGGGAGTGAATATTCAACAAGAAGCGTGAAGTCGACCAAACTGCGTAAATTAAAGGAACATGGTACGGGTCGTTTCCTATAACAAAAGTTGTGTTCACCATCATCTGAGTGAAATGCCCTAATCACTTTCTCGTGCCCTTATGATCGTAATTAGTGCAAATCAGCAGGCCGAGGCGTACGGAGTACTTACACTCAAACGGCGTGAACAGGTTCCACAACATTTATGCTAGTTGCCTCCTAACAGGTCATACTCGTGGAACTGGTGGACAACAGAACAGGAACTTCTGTCGATAATGCAAACTGTTGCCGGTTCGAACTTCATTGTGCCTATCCATATCTGATGTGTTTAAGTGTATTGTACATATCTTGTAAGAATCTGAATGAACTCATCAGAAAATGGCATTCCTCCGTTCAATCAACTTAACTGTCATGGTAAACTCATCACAACATCTACAATACCCTTGTCCTTACATGTCTCTTAATTACGGTGTTAAACTCGTTGTGCAAACGTTCAAGCAAACTATAATTCCGAAATGTTGTATCTAATACGCAGCGTGTCCCGACATTGATACCGCTTTTAACCACATTTAAGAGGCTAGTGTGAACTGTAAAAATAGCTGTTTGTTGGTTCAGAGTCGGCGCAACGACTGGTATGGAACGTCCGACATCGTCAGTGGTTCCAACTCTGACAGCAACTTGTGTTGGTGCCATCAAACACGGTAACTTGTTCATTATTTGGCATGATTCCTGGCATCGAATATTGTTCTAACAGCCGCTCAGAGTTTGTCACACACTTCTGCGAGACGCCTCAAGTGGAATGACAGTTCACTGTCGCAGAGCACGCGACGCAACACATCGTATCCCGACTCCATCAAATGAGCTAAACGGAACATGGTCCGACCAAGAGAATGTTTGACTCGAAAACCTGTATAGCTCCACCCAACAAACAAGTTGCAAGTCGAGAGTTATCCACACATCAACTCACCTGTCCAGCATATCCCGCAGTATTCATCGGTCTCAATTGGTGATTCACAACAGTCGAGATAATTTCTACTGCGCCATCGAGATTTTGGTGAGTCCAAACATTTTGTTATGCAGTTTTGTTATTCACTCATTTATGGCACATTGCTATTTCCGTGTATATATTTTTATTTGCGTTATCACTTTCTGAGTATAGGTAAATTTTACACCAATAAGTTAATGGAACCAGTAACATAGAGTAACATACCGGCCACATCAAACGAGAGATTTTCGTGGATTCTGTAAGACAGCAAAGATAGATAGGTAGGAGAGGAAAACACCATCAACTCAGGGTGCACAGGAGTTTTCAGCGTAGTCGACACTAAATTCTGTTCCTTGACGTATGAGGGAGCGTCCTTGACCAAAAATCGTTATTCCCCTCCTGGCTCCATCATGAAGCAGTCTTCAATCTTACAACTTTCAAGACCGAGCCCCTAGTTATACACTGCTCACCATACGACCGCTTCCAACCTCGGTTGCCAAGCGGAAACGAAGAAGAGTGAAACAAAAAATCAGCCGGCATTTTTAGGAAGTGTTCAATTCAGCGAAGCCTTACGGGACAAGAATACTGTTAGCAAAGGTCGACAAAGTTTGTCTGCATCGAAAACACTTCGACAAACTTTGTCACAGCTAAAAAAGTTTTTTCTTTCATACGCTGTTACTAATTCAGAGGAATCAGTTATCTAAAGCAGACAATGTGTAGACGTTCACTACGCAGCTAAACCAGGTTTCAAATTAAGACCGCCTCTGCAGTGGCATTACATACCGTTTTTCAAATAAATACGGAAATCATATCGACCCCAAAGTTGGAACCAGTTGGTAAACGTCACTCACATTTTAGCTTCAGGATTTGTGACAACATCGGATATTCGACCTGCGCCAATGCACCTCCTCGAAGTAAATTAACTTATCTCTTGCCTTCAACTGCTCACCATCAATATAAAAGAGAGATGAAAGATACTATCAACAACACGTTGCACTTAGAAAATACAAAAATCTCGCCGGAACATCCACTATTATATCCAGGAAGTTGTAGGCCGCCGTGAACCCTAAACCGTTATGTCTCTGTTGTCTGCGTGGATTGGGTTTCAATGTTTATTGTCTGGAAGTATTTCTGCACCAACCCACTAATGGTCCGTGCGTGTTCACTTTAAAAACTCGTCCTGTGTAAAAATGAATAAAAACCTCAGAAATATCGTCCTCGTCACATTCTGTCTAAAGCAGTGACTATTGGTGATAATCTGTCATGAGCTCCATCTTGGTCTGCATCTAGTTTTCATATACTGGGCACAGTCCTTTTCGATAAAGAGTTGCAGAGTGCATCCCTGTCAAATGAATCAAAAGCATACTGACCTCTTGAAAGATAGCGATTTTTGTGCTTTCGTGTGAACGACGGTGCTCACGCATCTGACAGACTATGTGGATGGAGTCAACGTGGACGCCACTGGTAAGACTCACAATTCACCCACTGATATGTGTTGCTCGTGCCTTAGACTTATTCTAAGAATGCAGTAGCCACAAACGGCTCAGAAGTAATAGGATTTAGACTAAATCCTTCATGGTTCGGAAACAAATTTCGTCAACCCTTTTTAAAAATGAACACTATATTAGCCGAACCTAATTCTTAAGAAAGACTTCCTTAACACGAGGTTTCCGGAGTACAGTCCTTAGTACTTTGACTATCGCTTGGCTCCCCATCCATTGAAAGGGCTGGTTGGATTTTGTCCAAACCGTGTGTCGCGTAAGACTTATTTCGGTAGACGAAGAAACGTCGACAGACCAACGATCGCAGGAGTTGAATGAAAGATAAATATGTGGCTGGTGTGGCCGGTCTAATTGTTGGTGGAAGTGTTCTTATCAGCGTGCTATGCCTCGTTATAACACATAGACACGTTTATCAATGACTCCGGAGGTCGGCACGTCCACATTCGGTTCATTGGTTCCCGGTCATTTCGGGAGATCCAACTTGCCGAATCTCCTTCCATCTTTATGATGCAGTATGTTCACCAGGCATCTTCACCCTTTCTTAGAGTTCAGACGAAGCAAAAACCGGTCATAGTTCTTCATTTTATTGGCGGGCATTCTGAAGTATTGTAATCATCATTTCGTGTCCTTGTGGTTGTCGCCAGTACAAACTATTCACAGAAATGGGATAGGAACGGGTTACATTCAGAAAATTTCTTTAGTTAAATCAGGTTGATCACGAATTACTGGTGGACCATCCTGTCCACTGACGATACTTCTGAAAAAGCTTCAACAGAGATTACCGTCGGACAACCCTTCATACATCGGGTTAATACCGTGAATCCATGCTTAGTAACCAACTGGTCAATAAAGAATGAGTGGTTATAAATCTGGGTTAAATTTTGTAAACTGTGTGTTAATAAGAAGGCTACCATGGCGTTGCCCTAACCTGATATATGTGGTATTTTCACTTCGAAGTAAGGTACGATCCTTCGGTCTATTGCTCAACCCGTCCACTTGTGGTATACATTTCTGATTCGATTTTGCTGTCAGTTGTATTCCTGTTCGCCACTGTTTGACGCCTGGGATATCAGCCGACGGATCTATTTTCTCTGAAAAAAACCACGTCTTAAATTTGTATTGGGAGAGAGAAAAAAATATTATGGAGTTAGAGTAGACGTATCTGATAATTATTACTGAAGTGTTTTAGGTGATCTAGTTTGACACCCGCGAGATCAGTTTTGTTGAAAAAGGCGATGTACAGTTAGGTATAGATTGCCTAGCAGATTAGAGCGTAGTAAAGTCCAACCGGCCTAAGCACCTGCGATCGTAAATTTGCATATTCATCATGATGGGCTGAATAATAGTATTCAATTCGAAAAGATAAGTCTTATCCACTGATATCTTAACACATACTTAGTCATAGTTTCGGAAAGTACTTCTTGAGAATCACGACACATACCACAATATGTGCAAGTGATAGGTAACAAATTTACCGGGTGATATGATTGATCCCTGTAGCGTGGAGGTGATTCACCATTATGGTACTTCTTAAACATGTTCTCTAGGTATAAACTAAATCTGTCTTTTCTTGGATTTTCACCTACAAAAGTTATCTATAATTCTATGGAGGAAATGTCTCCTCATGTCTTAGACGGACAAAGTTTCGGAGTTACTCTGGCAGTTAATTCCTCCATGAGCTCGTTGCAAATCTGGGTGCCACCGTTGGGAACACAGTACTCAAACCATTCTGTGCATACATAAAAGACGTTATTGCACAATACTGGCGAAAAGGTTACTTAGAGTGAGAAGATGGTCTCATCAGTAAAAAACGTACACGCTAATAGCAACGTACCATATATGAGTGAATAACAAAACGGTATAACAAAATGTTTGGACTCACCAAAATCTCGATGGCGCAGTAGAAATTATCTCGACTGCTGTGAATCACCAATCGAGACCGTAGAAGGTTGCGGGATATGATAGACGGGTGGGTTGATGTGTTAATAATCCTGGACTTGCGACTTGTTTGTTGGGTGAAGCTATACAGGTTTTTGAGTCAGCAGTTCTTTCGGTTCGATCATACATCGTTTAGCTGATGTGACGGAGTCAAGACATCCTGTGTTATGTAATTCCCGTTTTGCTTCAGACTTCTCATAACGTGATCGTTTGTAACAAAACCTGATATTTTTTGGTTTTAATGCTTGGTACTAATAACTGTGTCAAATCGTGAGCAACAGAATGTGTGTGGGGGATGGGGGAATTATGAGAAGGACTTGTGCCGGTACTATCTGTGTTTAACAAAATGGACCGGCCAACAGTGTCAGGCGTACAATGAATGAACACGGCTGTTTATCTAGGTCAAATTATTGATCGGACTATAGGATAAAGAGTCGTGAACGTCGAATCCTGTTGAGGCATCAAGCACGACTTGTCAACACGGTTATTAATGTGGACATGGATATGACGAGATTAACAGGTTGCATGTCGAAATATTACTGTGACAATTCTGTCGGGGTTCAATATTTACGGATTGTTAGGTTAGAAGTTACCATACATCCCTATGAAGGTGGAAATATTCTGAATTAGGTTCATTTGTCATACCTGAAATCGAAAACCTTTGTTCGTGAGTCTAGTAAACATCTCAAAGGTAATTTCAAGGGAAAAGATCTCGTTTTCAGGCCCTGTACTGTGTATGTATTTGGGGATATGTAAAACAAAAATCCTGTTCACCTAATGTTTGCATATGATACCGTTCTAATTCGTTTTATAGTGCCCTTCATTTTGGAGAGGAAAATGTTAATCAATGAATACCACTTTACCGGTTATTCTCATCACCGAATGTTCCTCTGTTTCTCAAGTTATCAACTTCTGACAGTCACTAATAGTTGTAAGTCAGTTTTGTTAATATAGACACAATCCAAGTGTGAACTGCTAGGCTTCAGCTGGTTTCGAGCTACTGACTGGAATACGAATTCGAATATGTTCTACCGGCAGATCAAGAAGGCCATGCGTAGGTCATGCTACAAGCTAACCTCGGAATGAAGCCTACAATTACCAAACTAGGGTATCTTCTGGAACAGAAAAAACATTATTACGCTCAGTATTCTTCTGTACTCTCTGTATCCTTAGTATAAGAATTCCGGGGAAGAACTGACCTGTGATTTTTCACTAGGATATTTGGCAGTGGAACAAGGTGAGTTTGTGCAAAAAGCGTTCAAACGGACACTCCCCTTATCATGGATTTGTTTGCTTTACTAGGGTGTGAGGGGTTGAAAGCGTTTGGTTAGTGTCTCCACATACTACAGCAATGTCGATTTAATGCATTAGATCTACTGATTTTCATGTAATGACGAATGGGAGGGAATCAAACTGCTAATACATAGCATTACGTGTCTTCCGTTTGCTTTGATGAATTACTTATCAGTATTACGATTAGATGGTCGTTGGGACTAAGTTTCATTTGAACTCTTGTGAACACAAAGTCTCATTTGTTTGGTCAAATCTGTGTGATAATAGAGATAGAATAATCAACCACTGGCACACTAGTTTGTCTCTTGTGTGTGTCCCACTTCTTCACCCTATAACCTACTGTCCTTGAATGCACAACTTATGGCATGCAAATTAATATACCGTGCCATAAATCGGGCCCGTAAACTCTCGCAATGACCCCATGAAATGTTTCGCAAAAATGGTGCTTTACGATTTATACTACTCAACAGTAGTCAAACAGATAATTTATATTGTGTACATCTCGTACGAGGATTGTAGTTCGGGTTTTTTTTATAAAGAATTATACGTAATCTCATGAATGCACATTTAAAATATAATGAAAAACTCACTCTAGAATAACTAATTGGACTCACCCAGCACAGTGATATATATATATGTATAGGCGAACATTGCATATATATTTATATGCCGTGTTCGCTCATCTCTTGCATTTTAAGCAACTGTTCTAAAGTTCCTTCATTCAGGGAGGGCTGTATTCTTGCCGATTCACAATGACCGTCCTGCCCAAATGGTTACAATCAGCTTAGAGTGCTTTGATGAAATGTAGTTTTTTTATTCGGGCACCTTGAACCAATTTTATCAATTACTAGTTGAACTAGTACGACTAATCTGACTCGAACCCCTTGGAGTATATTTTTCTGTCTGCATTCTCACGACCACAGCATACTTCTTACCACATATAAAAAGGCATTTCTGCACATGAAATACGTTCTCTGGAGCACGTAACAGCCAGTAACATCGGTTCCTTTATCGTTAATCAAACAAACCGGGAGATAGCGTTCATCTGAAGAGTGAAATAAGAAATCACACCATACACCTTGCGATTTGTTGTTCGGTCATGCAAGGTAATGTACTAATCTACCGTAGTTTCACCACCCACTTGTTGTCTTTCATCCCTCTTACAATTAGTTTCTTCCAAGGTACCTGTCTAGTAGTTTGCGATATCCGTTTCCAGATTAGTCTATCGCAATGCTTGAACCTAAACGACACCTGAGTACATAGGTCACTACGAGTGGCTGGCACCAACCCACTTGTGGGTATATTCACGCACATTCTTTCTAGTGTAACTGCGACTGACTAGAAAGCTGGCACATGAAACACATTATCGTGCCTCTCAAAATAATTTGTAAGGAAGCGTTGGCAGAATCGTCAGTAAAGTTAATCCTCCCTGTTGCTATTGGGATGATGAATGGATTGTACTGCTTTTGATGAAAAAGGGAATACGTTTTTTTGGGCTTCCTAATGAAGCTTGACGATTTTCCAACTTTCAGCAACTAAAGCTGCTACGGCAACTGCTGTGACGCTACTTGTGTTTGTAAGTAGTATATTGCAATCGTTAATAACTTGTGGCCACTTGAACAACATGAAAAGTACCGAACTGTCTGTAACGGCTTCTCGTGTAATGAAAAATTGCGATCTCGATTTATTTTCCTCCCTGATACAATTGTCTTCACGAGTTCCTTACATTTATTACTTGTAGTTTTACTTATGGATTAACTATCCCAAATGGACACTGGCCAATTTCAAAATTGCCATACCGACGCTGTTAACATCGAAGCTTTATCAAAATACGTCGTGTTAGTGAAAGTTTTTAAAAAGTTGAAAGACATACAAGGCAAATTGACACGCAGTCTGAGAGGTTGTGGTTTCACAAACGAGGTCCTAGCATATGTGACATACGGGTCGCATTCTGACCCCGTGAACACACTGGTACGTGAGCCCGAAGCCACAGTACACTTTGAAGAATTGCCTTTAAATCGTTATCGGCACATTTTTGTAGCCTCCAAGGATTAGAAATTCTAAACAAACCTAAATGTCTCAAGGGGTACAATGTTGTATTTTGTTCTAGCCAAGAGTTTGAATGCACACTTACTGAGGCCGTAGTTTCACCTTCAGGGGAAATATATAAGAAAACGATTGGGATAGTTGGTGCTATGCTTTTCAGAACGGCTGTCAGTTCTTGGTATGTATAGGTTAATTGTGGCCTCGAAATTCTCGTGTCGATTGTGTAAATAAAACCATTGATGGTGCGAACAATGGAAAGAACCTCTGTCCGAAGCTTCAATCTGAGTGGAACTTGCTGTGGTGAGTTCACGAATAAGCGACTATGTGCGATTCGATGCAGTTCGTCGGGGTCTGGTTCATCATTCCTGTTCTGGTTTGAATAGAATAGAACGAGGTCAAACGTCAAGGCTTTCGGCTGGCCGTTATTGGTGGTTTCCAAATTATCGTTAGTTTCAGTCGTTGAATGTTGTTTCTTCGTCAAGTTTCCTTTCTTTCGTCTAGATTGACGATGACTACGCTTTGAACTAATTCGAGGAGACGCTTCTTCATCGGATTGACAATCTTCCGCTGTTGTCTGCGGGTACACGCGTTTTGGCCGCATCGAATTATCTAACGCGTTGATTTGTGCATATCCGTGGACGCGCATTGTCAGTCCCCTACCGTAACCATCTTGTCCAGGGTAAATATCCAGAACTTCAAAAGGGCCTACTCTACCATTCTGTAAAAGCGCGAACATATTGGTGAACGCATTTCTGTCCAATCCGGAGCCAAACACTGCGAACCGATACTCATGCTCCGGACCTTCTTGAATTCCGCCAGTACTACGGAACAACAGCTCGCGGGCTTCTTCATCCCACCAGTGAGGAACGAACGATGGTAATAAACAGGGTTTGCTCGCATCACTACTAGTGTTTTCTGCATCCGTGGTAACTGAATGCGTTCCTGAATCCACTTTGGTTGGAATGTGTTTTTGAAAAAAGCAGTAAAACAGACGTGGATTCGTCTCGAGTAGATCCAACAAAGATGGACAGTCAGCTGTTTCTCGATCATACACAATGACAGACCATTCTTCAGAAAACAACTTATTTAACCTTCCCCGCCAAAGTAAGTAATCCGAGGCAACCTGATGCCATTTGGAGCAGACTCTTCCACAATCAACCAGTTGCTCACAATCCAAATAACAAAAGATTCGCATTAATATCTCATTTGGTAACCTATCCATGGTTGTAGAGAATCGGAACAATCAATGTGAAGGCAATGAAATACCGAATACCGGGTCCGTCATGATTCTTTGGCTAAGAGCAGTGATGTGCATTTCATAGTTAAGCATTGTAGAGTTATAAATACTTACCCGGCTTGTATGATTGGACCTCAACTTAAAGCATGGTAGTGGGTAGGTAACTCATATCATAAGACTATGGTATGTGGTTCACGTGGCACAAAATGCATCGGAATGTTGGTGGCGTTTATATGCTTTTTTTCTTACGGTGCTAAGTTTGAAAGAATTATACCCGGTAGGAGACATTTTACATTACCACGTTCAATCCGGAGCGAAAGATGTCTGAACAACGTTTTATTTGGATTACTGGAGACAGATTGACGTGGGCGTAACACGATAGCTTCACCACTGTAATGAAATGAAAATAAATAAGCTGGAGGCGATGGGATAATTATTACTGAGCAACAAATTATCGAGAACATATAAATGACTATTGCTTTGAATTGAAAAACCACATAAAGCGACTCAGCGAAAACAACCATTCAAAACTTTCTTGAATGCGGGGGCTTCCGAAGTAAACCAAATAGAAAAACAGTCTCGGTTTTACACGCGTGAAGCCTCAGATACCGCAACACGCAAACACTTCGATTGGGGACAAAAATTCAGCAATTAGTACACTTCCGAAACTGTTTTCGGATACGGCATGAAATCAACCGAGTCCATTAACTGTCCCAAACTTGACGAAATCAGAGATGCAGTCTTCACTTAGATAATGATCATCAACAAAATTACTGGTGATTACGAAAAACCTTATGTTTGTAGTAATGACATTGATGAAATCAAGGGATAAGGATTGTAGAAGTGAGTTTTATGCTGTCATTTACAAGGTTACCAATGCTGATGAAGGTTACACGAACAACCATGCTAGGACTGATTATGCCGTTACTCCTCAGTTCCTTCACATCATCAACCTGGCAAGGAGACAAACGGTGTGAGGTGTGTGTGGTTTCTCTAACCTCGTCACGATTCTTTTAAATACTTGATCAGCTGAAAGCAATGCGGAGAGCTATGGAAACCTGAGGCTATAAAAATGTTAGTTTCATGTTACTTGTATTGAATGCTTCAGCACCTTTTGGTGCTGATAGAACTAACCCCCTACGCTGAACAGACATGGGTTCTTTGAGTGTTACTCTCTTAGGGGTTCCAATTCACTGCGATAGCGTAAACTACGCAGCCGGAACAGTCAAGGCTGCATGCATTCGAGACCGATGGATTCCTACTCAGTGACTGCTGCGTCATCGATGACGATGATCATTTTGGGCTGTTTTCCAATATCTTTCCTTGTTATTTGTAAAACGCCTTGTAAACTAGCCCACACAGGGGGTCAGTAAGAGTTGTATGGTTGGCCACTATCAAGAACACAGCCAACAGTGTTGTTCGAACAGAACGCTTGGCAGGAGCATAGTGATAGATGCTAGCATTACCTACTGACTGTCCAGTACCGAACAGACAATAACGCGGGAATTTGTAACGCAGCATCTACATTAATCAGGGAATACATAACCGATGAAATAACCACCAAATATCAGACGATACGATGTGAATGGCACACACTACAGCTTTCATGCTATTTGTCAACTGGTAAAGACGAGATAATATGATTTGAGGATATCTATCGGTGTTCTTGTTCTAATAATTCTGTTCGACTTACTGAAAGGTAATCATTAGTTATGAATAATTTCTTTGACGATAAGTACTCAATCAAATTCGCCAACAACGAAAAAACGAATTCTAGAAAAATTGGTTGTTTCCAATCTACAAAGCTGGCGAACAATATCATTGTCTTCCACGTTTACGATGGTGTTCACCAGAGCATTAACGATACGTTATTAATAAAGGATGCTGGTGCAACAATAGCAGCAGCTGACGACAACGATGATGATGTTGTCGATGATGATGACGCTGATGACAATGATACATCAGAGATTAAGTGTAGCGTACTCTAATTTGGCTGGTGAAGTGTAACTAGTTATAGGCAAGTTGTTGTTACTGTAGCTGAGTGTCTTATTGCTAGATATCGAAAACAACACTTGAAACAAATCAATAATATTAAATATGTTACAGGAAAGCTCTTCAGTAACGTAAATCAGATTGACTTCCTTCACGCACTCATGTATATAACAAAAAATATCGGCTGGACGTCTTGGCAGATGGGCCTATAAACGACCGTTTGCCTTTTGGCATTTTACAAGACAGCAGGTCTTTATACATGCTCATAAATTAAACCGGCTTCATACGTGATTTAGTTTGGAGGCGCTGTAGTGGTTACAGGGAGACTCCGTTTCGCCGCTAGTCCAAAAGCATTACAAAGCTGAAGGTCGAAAACCAAAACCGTACTCACTTTTCTGCAAGCCTGTGCTCAGAACGATACCTGCTGCATTCTGTGACTTAGTCAGTTGTTGTTTAGACTTCTCAGGGAAGGACAACAGGGGTCTGGCTTCAGCAGACAGAGTTGAAAAAGTGTCAATGCTCCCTGGAACCCTTTAACAATCAAGCGCTACCATCGGATCCAGTCACGTTCAAATTGACTAGATACATAGCTTGAGATAAATTCAACCTGTTGATTTCCGTGTTGTTATAGAAAGCCGGGTCAATCATTCCCTGAACACTGGTTATGATGGGTCGCTCAAGATGCCAAACATTCTACTTAATTTACCGTAACTCAAGCCCCTATGTTGAAAACAAAAGTGAATCAAGGTCTCAGTTCTTTACATCACGGTCACCGGATCTATCTTGGTGTCTTTTTGACTGATGCGCTAAAACACTGAGACACAACCAGTCACTGAGATTTCCAGTTTGAGAAGTAGCATTTCGTTTGTTGTTTTCAGTGAGAACCAGGTAGCCCAGATCTAAAGCAGCATGGTTTCCTTTCTCCGCTAGCTAAGCTTTCACACGCCATACTTGAATATGCAGTCGTCCGACGTAATCAAATCACTGATATTATCGCATATTTCCAGATACTTTTGCTGAATACCGTTCATTCGCTCTGTTACTATGTTCCGTTCAACCACCTAACATTATCCAAGACTCTACGCATGTCCACTGTGTGGATGCAAAATGAAAGAACAGTGGAAACACCAACTGGAATCTGGGAGGCGGACTGACCAGTTACAAGTTAGCTTCTCAAACCGGATGAACCACCAGGGGTGGGTGACGCATTGTTGACAAAAATTCCTACGGCAAAACTGATGATTAAATTCATGTGCGGATCGCCATCTGTTTCATTGGGAGGAGAGTGTTAATCATAGCCGTTCATTCTATCAGTGCTTGCCACAAAAACATTTACTGCTTACACTTTCCCGTCAGGGCGACCGAAATTTTCAAGACGGTACAGCCCAAACCCACGGATGCGACTGCGTAAATCTTCAAGTTCGATCACCCGAACTTTACCACTATGAAATTGTTTGAATTTAGTTTGACATATTGCTTTTTGAACTTAGAAACTGTAAAGGTTTTGCTCTTGAGATTGTCGGACTCGATGTTTAAGCGAGCGAAACCCAGTGGAATTATGGGCTCTCGTAAACATTATTTAACCTATGAATAGGTGGTTTTCATCATTTGTCATATAAATGATCGAAGTTATGCAATTACTTAAAATTGCAGCGATTAACACGTCACGCACTTTCTTGAATGGCCCTAGTTGATTCATCGTTTGTAACTGTTCCCGCCATTTCCTTGCACGACATACTAGTTACAGTCGGTATGGTAGAATCTGAACATATCCGGGTAATTTCAATGAATGTTGCCATTATCCAGTCTGTTGAAAATTACGGGTATACCGGGTTTATCTGCCTTACTGAAGCTAAAATAACTGTCTACCCCTGATCAATGGTTACATCAAGTAGTCAGTACAATTATAACTCCCACGTACTTTCCAACGTATAAGTATATCGAATATTTTGGTAAAATGTGGGATCCTTGATATTAAGGTTTACTGGGTCTAGCTTCCTTACTACAGATGTAACAAGATAAGTAAAACACGTGGCTTAGCCCGAGTCGACTGAATAACCGCGGGATTGTTTTAGGCCAACTGTAGCTTAGTTTTTAGTCATTTGAATACAGAGGGCTTTGTTGATGTCTAAACGAAAGATCATGCTGATGATTATCACAGTAAAATGGTATTCCCTGATCATTTTGTAAATTTTGAGTGTGATTTATGATAAATCCACATACCTACAACAGAGGCTATAATGGTTCAGTCAATACTATGCGCTATACCTGACTTGTAGCTAAAGGTCAGGTGTCTCACTTCATGCCATGAATTTGTACGGAACACGAGGTAAACAAGATGTCGTATGTACTTACTTGTATAATGGTCATTCATTGGATTAGCTATGTCTCTCCGCTGGTTATTGATCACAACTCTACATACTAACACACAGATTTGCGTGATACACAGATTCAATTGCAATACTGGTCCATTTACTTGTATGTGCGTGTGTGGAAACATGCATATGTTTTAACGTGATCCGGATTCCAAAGTAACTTGGAATTCCTCAGCATGAATTCACTTGTATAGCTCAGTCAGTTGTTTTTGGTTTTTCTAAATCTGCAACGAGATGTTATAGGTTCAGTTTAGTTGCAGCTTGAAGCGGAATTCTTTAGTTTTACAGTGGTAAACTTCAAGATCTTATCGCGGTGCAACTGACGGAAATATTTGTACTTAATTTCATTTGCCTGAAAAACGATAGGAGAGTGAACAACGAGCGTTGGTTAATGTAGCAAATTCAGTTGGTGCTCACGGTCACTCTCCATGTTGCTGCCACAGAGGTCACTCAGACTCCAAACTCCCATAGATTAAAAGCTGCGAATGAGGATATTTGTCCTCGTCAGATTTTCCATCCACTTACATCACGTCCATTTATGATTGACAAGCACGTCAGTTTTTGCTTTGACTAGATGCTTTTATTTACAAGAAGAGTCTCTGTGATTGATTATTTGTAGTTTGCGGATTAGGTGAGTTTTACTTTACAGACCACGTCAGACACAAGTTCTGTCTGAGTAGCATCCGTTATCATTTGGAAAACCAGCCGCGCCTCGCTAGTTTGATGTTTTTAACACTCCGTAATGCGCGTCCACAGAACGACCATTTTCTGCGTCGTATGGACCAACCCAGTAGAAACAGGTTGACTGGGGGATAAACGCGATAACTTTTCACGTCGCACTCAAAAGATCTTAGCGTACACACATGTGTGT
>LUCH01000526.1:52846-68604 GCA_013368495.1 Paragonimus heterotremus
GATTAGACCGCAATTGAGGGACGATCACTGAACCGTTCCTTTGAATCAATCGTGAAACACATGACTGAACCATAACAACCAAGAAAAATAGCAAAATTGCCTTGAGCGGGTCACATGTCCATGGGCATTATTCAAAGGCTGATACCACGTAGTTCGCCTATCGTCGATTATTCCATACATTCAGGGGCTACGAAGCAGATGCCGTGCTTCCAAATAGGTTTTGCTGAGTAAACGATTCAGTCGAACGTCCAACCTTGTGCCTAATCCTCGAAGCTTGTTTTGGTCACCTTGTTTCACTTGGGGCTGCGACCTCAATTACATGGCGGCTCATATCCATTACTGCCAGTGCTGTTTGGCAGTCCGGTAGCCCGGTATCGCATAGATTCAACAATGTACGCACATATCACATATTATTTGACAGTGCCCTATGTCCGCGGGCGTGTCTAAGGATGCTTGTTGTGCTACAAATAGTTATCCACACAATGTCTACTCTGTGATTTATATTAAAAGAGTCATTTGGTAGGGGTTGACAGAACGCATTTTTGCTTACCCACCATGCCAGACAAAACGACCATGTTGGTCCGGTTTATCCTACGCAGCGGCAGTATCTCACTTGCTTTACATTGTATGGTCGTCGTTGTGATGTTGTCAGGAGTCCCAGACCTGGGTGGTTCTAAACTTGAATTCTTGGCTCAAACGTCCGTACCGCAAGGCAGCGGATAATTCGCAGTGGGCCTGAACTGGTGTAGATTTCCTGGAATAAGTAGCAAGCATCAGCATAACCCCCAACCTGGAAGATTAGTCTGTGGCTAAGTCCTTGTTAGGTTTGCTCAGCTGAGCTAATTTCGGTGGATTATCGATAGGCGAGAATCTTGACTGTGGTCAAAGACGAACAGCGACAGAGAGGTCTCAATTGCTTGTCTGAAAGTGAAGGGATGGAGCTCCATCTGGTTAGCATTACACAGAAAACAGGAGGTTTTGTGAGATTTTGTAAGCCTCTTGTACCCTACTGGATATGGTCAGTCATATCAGTGACCGGTATTTAAATAAATGCGCAACGTTTTAAGCGGCCTATTTCGAACGTTACCGGAGTGACTGCCTACGTAACCTGTTTCAGACGACGTCCTCGCCAGGTTGAATCAACTCTACGTATTTCATGTGTATTCTATTTGTAATGGAGCCCTTCAAATGTAGGGAGTGCACATTGCCCACCCACTGGAAGAACAGGATGCCAAACTAAATGCTACTTTGCAGAAACACATCCATACATGCAACTGAGGGATTCACTTCCTCAGACGAGTAATTATAAACTGCCGTGGAATATCCAAACGTCATTTCAAGGTGGACACAGTACTTGTAGTATGAATATCAACACCAATAATATCAGGTATACAAAATTCCTGTTAAGGTGCAAAACCGAGTTTTACATGGATTCAGCGGACAACGCGGCATTTGTAACGTGTAAGTCTACTGAATGAAAGTGCAAAGCCTAAGAAGAGTGCAAGGGTTTAGCGAGAAACCACTTCTAAGAAGTAGAAAAACAAGTGCACGCAAGTGCAATGTACGTGGTCTTACCAAACTTTTGAGATGCAGTTGTTAATACGCTTGAAGCAGGCGGGCATTTTTGGTGTAAATATCGTGGGGAAATTGCTTGCTTTGTAAAAAGACTGCTATGTATTGCCATTATTGAGTAGCGTATAGAACTGAGTTGGGTATCTATGTGAAACGTTCAAAAATGATCCATGTCAAGTTCAAGGAGATAGTTCGATAAAAGTAATTAATATATAAGGAGTAACTGGACAACAGAATATGCAATGCAACGAGTAACTAGAATGCTGAGTGAGATACAAGCAACTGGAATTTGGAGATGAGCTGAGGTAACTTGATACACGTATGTTCAAGTTGCGCTAGCGTGTGATAATACACGATTTTGCGTCGCTCAGGAAGCAGCCTGTGCAGCCCGACTGGTAGAGGTACATCAGTTTACATTCAGGCGTGCCAGGCAGAACCCAGTGTACTACGTCTTCCTCAAGCTGTAGATTCTCATTTCCAGTCATGTTGTCCATTATAAGGCAAATTCTAATGGTATAAGCATATTGCAAAGCGGGTTTGAAGAGGTGTGTGTCTTCGAGTATGAACAGGGCACAGAGCTGAGTTTCGATTACAAGACTGTGATATACCGCCAGATGCCCAGTTCCAGTCTGGAAAGCCATGTCCAATTTGACACTAAAGCGGCTATCTTGGATATATTTGATGAGTAACAGGGTAAGAGGATTTTCTATACCATTATCAAGAAGTCTCATGCTGAGCGTGAAATGATCTGTCCAATCGAGAACCGTAAATAAGATGTGGAAAATCCATATCAACTGGTTTACCTTCGTCAGCTGTTTCTGCCCAGTCTTTTCGAGCAACGAATATGCTGGTGCCAGAGCAGAATCCTTTTCAAAATCTGTTTCGACTTTCAAGCATCAGAGCGAATAGAATGAAGTGCTTACTTAACTAGTTCTCAGTTAACTTCCCCACTATGTCTTTGATGCAACTGATAACAATTCAATCGGTCTACAGTCAGTGGGTTCATTGTGGTTACTTATAATAATAAAAATCATGAAAATGATAACAATCAATGAATTAGCTTAAATCCGATGCTAGCATCGACGCGGTAGAAATAGGATATCGAGAGTTATGGGTGCTGCTAGGAACATTTTGTATTTCCAGATACAAGCAGTTTTACAGGTGGCAATATGTAAAGCAACTGGCTATGAAAATGTGTGAGAGAGAGACGCTAACTGCCCGGTGTTCCTCTGGTGTGTGAGTCGTGAAGGGCTCGTCTTTTGACAGCTGTCACACCAACAGCAGCGCGGTAATTATGACATTTCTGATTGGCCATAGTCCTGTCATGCCAGCATTTGGACACATTCAGGAGATGCTGTTTCCGAACTGCCAGACCTTCCTAACTTTGCAGAGCTTGCCGTCCCGGTAGACTTGATTAGAAGGTTCACGGGTTGGCTCTGACATCTCTTTGGCGCACTTCTTTACTACTAGAGAAGAGATGAGATTAAGATCTGGAGACTCGTTTTCACAGAGATGTTGATCGTTTTTGGAACACAATGTTTGGCGTGAAAATATTTTCTTCCTGATATCTGTAATTATGAAGCTACACATGTGTACTGACTCTGTGGACCTGATAGCGAACATACTGAAACACTGACTACCAAGAGCGTTAGTGGTTTCTCTATCTGAGATGATCCTTCCACTTGTGTGGGGGAAGTGGCAGGTTGCTGAATGGCATTTGCTGGTGCAGGCAACAGCCCTGTAGAACACTTCTGGATTGGCACTAAACTCGGTGGTCAGATCTAGCTGGCTGTAAGGTTGGCTGCTCCGCACAGCTGTTGTTGCTCTTTTCCGAACTATACAGTATATATCGTATGATATTCCTGTTCCCTACAACTAATGTGTTCCAAGCTCATATCTCTACCGTTAGTAAATGTCTTGTGCTGTGTCGAAGTCAGCTTCATACTCCCTGCCAAATAGGTCACCTGATCGGAACACGTTTGTCAATTAACTTAGTAACGACATGTGCAATAAATTACCAGTGATCGTGGAGTAACGGATAAGCTGGGGTATCAAACCAATACAACTCGCCCAGTTCTCAAATCAAGGATATCCGGACTTTCCTCAAAATGTTCCTTACAAAACTTCGAGTTGGGGAGAATAATTCTACTGCACCGATTAATTCAAGTGTGATGAGTCCCTGATAACTATGGCTACAAGAGACGTTAATTTGCAGGTCATTAAGCATACTTTTCACTGGCTAGAATACAATCCGGCCGAAAAGACTTCTTAGAAACATTCCACCACGTGAACTCTCTGGCATGTTCCATTAATTAGGAATAAACGAATGCATCGTAGAACACAAAACTAGACGATGTAAGTTTAGCGTGAAGGTTGCGTCTATCGGAGTCAACTTTGGGGTAACATCATCTAAGACCTGTGAACATACTTCAGAGGTCGGCCTCCGTATGACGTTATGAAGTAAACGGATGCTGATCATCCAGTTAGGCAGTGGTTGGTAGGTCAAATCGATCAGGAACTAGAATGACTGGTTAAAATGCATAATGCGTCATACAGTTTCGGGTGAGTTGATAAGAATCCGTACACGTATCTCAGATGTCTTGATCCGGTTGTCAATGTGAAGAGCTACATAGCGCCTTCTGTATAGTGTAATCGTGGCGGGACAGAGTCATATCTGATGTGATAAGTTTCTCAACTGCAGTTGACGTATCAGACAGGGACAACTGGTACAGCAGTGGACGTCCTCACTGTAGCACCACACAGTCACAGCACCTCGATCTAAGGTAATGCAAGCTTTAATCCACCGCGTCGGAGTTGTCGCTCAAGGAGATCCACATGCCCGTTCATATCACATTCTTGCTAGCAGTCTTATTTCTATACTTGTACACATTTTTAAATTTGAGCGGTGCCTATGGGTATCGTGATCCGGAATTGTGTTGGACTTGACAGTGATTCACAAATTACGGGTTGTTACATGAAAGTGTCGGAAAAAACAGGTGCTCAAAACTAAAACTAATTCACAGAGAAAGTCACTGCAGTTACTAATACTTGTTTTCCTTTAAGTTTCACACACATCTGTGGAACCTTTTTCAACTCGGGATGCGGTTATTCATGTGGCCTCTATCCAGTCAAACGACCGCTTCCATATTTGATTGGCTCGGTAGCCATGGCTCTCACGGTCAATTACTGTCATTTCTCGTCCTCCTCCGATCTGTTAAAACCGTCATCAGCCAAACAGAACGGAGCCTACTCTATCCAATATCAAGTTCTGTATTACATCATGATGGACTTCTCTGAACAATGATCTGTTGTCGTTCCTAACGGCTAGATTTTCACTTACGTGATTCAACCAGCTGGTACGATAGCCGCTTCTGAATCAATCCCAATGTCATCTCATGCGTATGTTTTAGTCAGCATGTCTGTCCTCAAAATTCTGTAATAAATAAAATACATCTTTTATATCCGATGTTCAATACAAATTTCAACATTATGGTTGCCAATCCAGTTGTTACTTCCTGAAACTTCTTCGCACTATGTGTAAACAGTGTAGAAACTCATGTAGACGGTAGCACGCAAACTATCGAGTGGTGCAATAACTATTTTACTGCAGAACGTCGAATTTTTGACATGGGGCAATCTGTGCATTAGGTTTTTTGGACTGCATCTTAGTAAGGGGGTAAACGGACTGTGAGTATGGCGATCAAGTGAATGCTAAACGGACTTGGGGTTAAATTATAATCCGCTTCACGTCAGTAAAAATATCAGAATTTTCAAAGTTCGAACCACACTATATTCCCCTTTCGTCTGTATCCACGCGAAACATTAATAAAACTAATCAACGTGTCGGGGCAGCCAGTAATATTTAGCGTCGACCGCAGTGAAAAGGACCATCATAGCGACATCCTCAATGAGGAAGTGTAATCGATTTTTGTATTCACAACACTCCATTGAACACCACTGTGATTTCTCCAGAATTCTTCGTTCTTTGGCCATATTGGCCTTCAGTGTTCCGGTAATAAATCGATTGAGCACGACCTTGTCCAGCACCTTGATACCCCAGTAGCAGTCCGTTTACTGTTCACTCCTCTCACTGTAAAACAACCGTTAACAGAAAACATCCGAACTTCCAAATTGTATGTTGTTCCTAAGTGAATATGATCCAGAACTGAGCCGCAGTCCTTGGAGCTTGCCTTTGAGATGTCAGTCAGCTTTATACTCCACATCCAAAATCAACAGCACATCCCTCTTTGATTGTATGTTACGTTAAGTTGTCTATTGTCGCCCAGCTAACAACAGCCTGCCGACTGACCAAACTGTCACAGTGCTGTCAGCAAGCCGCCGGAATGCATTATAATTGTGTACATTAATCTTCTCAGTCTCTATTCACTAACGCCTCTGTAGGCTGAATGGATGAACTTGTCCATCTACATACCTGAAAATTCAGTTGTTACTGCTGAGTAGTTTGGCATATTTATGATTTTAGATGAGACCCAATTGTGAGAAGTCAGAGCTTCTGCTGGATTCGAACCAGCGACAGAAGTATCATGCCTCAACGCGGCAAACGCTCTACCAGCAGAACTACGAAGCCACGCCAGGAGCTCGGAAATTTCACATTTAGACTCAGTTACCCACCCGTCCCACTGTCTCATATGGAACCCACCAAATGACCCAGGGGATCGATTGTCCCGGCAGGATTTCCCAAAAGGTTCACGCGGGAATCACCAACGCCACTGCTGAGCATAGAAATTATATTACTAGTGAGTAGTTTGACAGATTTATGATTTTAGATAAGACCCGGTTGTGAAAAGCTACTCTGTTAACTTCATTAATAGTTTCAAGTGAACATAGAGACAGTGTGCTATCGAATACAACAGACACGCTAGTCAAAATCGTTTGCAAAGAAGTGGTGGTTAGCCCCCGGGCGTCCATCATATTTAATAGGAGGGCTGGACGTAACACATATGATTCAAAACTTGTGTGCGACTCGAAGTGGAAAATTGAGAACGCAAGACGGTTTTTCTGGTTCGCTGACTATTGTACACGGTTCGTCTTTGATTAATATCTTTCTGCAGTAAGAGAAACACTGCGCTTTCGAGAACCCTCTCTCTGATTGTTACCTAACGCAATGCATATCTAGCGCTTACCACCTCAATACGACGTACTCCAGTGGTCGACCATTAAACGATGATTTAGTCGGCTTACTTTCAATATGTCTGCGCCCGACTGATCTTAAGATGTTATGCATTCCATGTGATTAGTTGTTTTTCAAGTTCGTTGCAAGCTTGAACGCTCGCAACTGCAGGATGTTGGATCCAACGCGATACGCAAATTACAGCTTCCGGATTAAAATACAGCGACACAGATATTTGCTTGAAATGGACAAGACGAGCAAAACTGGGGCTTATAACGATGAAAAAATATGTTTGCTTGCAGTGTAAGAAAGTCAAGGATGTAATGACCGTAATCGCAGGCAAATGAGAGGCATCTGATCTAATCCAAACAAGTTAAATTAAAGTTAAACTGTGCACTTTTTCGTGCATCTTAAGTTTACTATAAACATAAACAGAAGTGATTAAACAGCAAGTTGTTTTTCATGATCTGCTGATCTTGTTTCATGCAACTGTACTCCTAAAACACAGCAGATCATGAAGTGGTATGTGGACGTGGTATTTGGGAACATGAAAACCTGAGCAGCATCAAACGGGGCTACCGGGAGTAGAACCAGGGCTATACTGTTGGTGAAAACGGTGAACAACAATTAAACTATCCTTAGAAGTGGCAGGTTGGTAGTATTGCACGTGAACCAATGTACCTCTTTGATTTGCTCCAGATGCTGTTTTCTAGAAGTACTTGCATATTCCAACTTCAAAACTCCAAGGTTTCTCTGTGTTTTACTTTTCCAAAACCGTTGAAAGCCGAATAAGATTTCCTGCCTGAATCGTGAAATATATTTTGGATCACTTGGTGGACGATATCTATTGCGATCTCCCACAACTTGTCAAAAGCCGTCTCTTTAAACGAACCAAAGCATTTAGTTGGTACAGAAATTTTGGAAGAGATGGTATTCCAGTTGCCATCAAACAGCTACAATGATCCGCCCCAATTACAAAACAGTGCTGTGTTTTGTCCGATCGAATCAGCCTGAGCATGATATCACTGTGGCGGAACAATAAGCAAGACTAAAACCAAGATTATAAATTCAACTGGCACATCAAAAAGAATATCTGTTATCTATCGGTGTTCAGGTTCATGTGTAATCGGGTCACTAAAAGTATCTCCCGTGGTCGTTCCAGCAGAATTAAGTGTTGAATACAGTCAAGCAAACCCATGTTTGTAACAGTGAATCCAGTTAAGGACAAAACAATTGATGGTCACGAGATTAACCTAGCAGTCAGGTGACAAAAAGCAAGACGCAGTAAAGCAGAGACTAAGGTTTTTGAATCAGAGATTAATAGGAATCAGCATTTACTGTTAACAAAGAGAAGGATATTAATTTTGAAATCTGTATATTAGTCTACGAAATGAATAACACTGAACGAATGGAAGAAATGACGGGACGTTTCGGAGAATCAGATTTACGCTTGAAATCGCCAACAGACTGTACAAGCCTCACGTCGTCTGGCAGAGAAGCTCAGTGATCCCTGGAGCTTTAGGAGGGTCGGGAGTCGACACCTACGCGATCCAAGCGAGGTTTGTTGAAACTCAATGGATTTATATAAAGAACTCGCTATTCTATAGTCATAAAAATCAGAGAGGTCAAGACTGTTACGGGGGGTTCTGTGCTATAAATGATGGTTGAATCCTACACAGCCGTCATTAAGACAGCGAATATATGCACAGTCTTCCTAGTCAATGTTGGTATGAACCGAGTAAGTGCACACACTACCAACCTGCTCCGGTGACATTGTAACGGGCACCAAACATGGCAGTTTGCCTGGACGTAATATTTGAGAGATCGTTGCAAAATTTAGTGAATACTTCTGCAGAGGATACCACCTGTTAACAGACAGAAGGCTCGATAACACTTTCGGTGCACCCAGAAGCCTTTATGGATAGCCGTTTGCAAATGACTTGTGACCTTGAAATCGAGAGAGGTAGTGGAACCTACAGTCTAATAACAAGCGACTCGGTTCGTTCTAGCGCATGCGTGAGCATGACAGTAGCCGAGTTAGTACTCATTACCGTAGGCTTATTTGGGCCACTTAGCAGTTACCACTTTGATTACTGTATGCAAAATCAGTAGCACAGCAGCCGTTTAGGTAAAGCCACGTAAAAGCCACTCCTTTGGTTTAGTTAATTCCATCATGCCATACGATCTGAAAATCCGGTGTCAGATCTTTGTTCACTTACATTTCTATATCTTTTGCAAAATTGAGCCCGCTTCTTGGATTCATGTAAATATCAGACATGCTACCTGAACCGTGTTTGTGCTCCCAAGCATGCATTGTGCCACATTCGTCTCTGTTTTATTGGATGTGCTATGTTGCCTCGCAAAATGCAGTTGCGTAACTGTACTAAATGAGATACTCTGGTCAGTGAATTTGTGAAGACTCTTTCAGACTGCACTTTTCAGGTAATTTCATTCTCTGTTTCGCCGTCAGCTAGACGAAGGATGTATTGCTGTTCCTGCGCATCCATGTATATTAACGTTTGATGATATATTAAACGTAAGACATGGTTTAAAAGGTTAAGCATGAAACCACAGGGTGATGTTTCGTAATCCACTCCTCGCTTCATTTGCTATAAACTATGTACGCTGTTTCTTTTCAGCAACAGTTATGAGTTGCTTTTGATACTATAGAAATAGTGGAAAAGACGGTCAAGTGCCAAACACCCTGAAAGCCTAAGCGTAATCTCCGTACATATTTTGAACTCCAAACTAACGGCGATTTATTCGGCGAAGACCACACGAAACAATCAGGAGTTAGTTGATTGAAATTTAGAAATGCGCACCTTTTAACTAATAGCGGACTGTCGACCGAAAACTTTTCACTGGTACTATCGAAAGGTCCTTAGTAACTATACACACCTTCAGAGAAGATACAAGATTGTTTAAGATTACTGCTGCTGACTAGCTATAGCAGAAGCGAAACTCAGGTGTAGCGTCTTTTTCTCAAAAGAGGCTGAATGAAATGTCTCCGGGTTAGGATAGCTGCAAATAATTTTGAGTAATTTCCAATTTACAGGTATCGAAATCCCTCACTACTCACCAATAATGCAAAACTGTATAGTAGTCTATATAGACCTGAAAATGTTGTGGGTATGGAACATCAGTTCTGAATAGTACCTTTATTTGTCTTCAATTAACACCTGATCAGGCGGTCCATTTTCACTGTTCGCAGGTCCCTGATATCTATGCTTTTTGGATTTTTAATCCGAAATACTTAGTAGAAGTACTTATTAAAAATATCCACTCATCTACGTAGTTAATTACTCAACTGTCCACTAGAAGTGTTCAAATGTAGTTTGTGACACAGCAAAATACGTACAGGCAGGTCGGCATCATCATCCTCATCACCATAGACAGCAGTACATCAACGGTTCACAATAATGCTCAAGTGCCATATAACCACGAAGGAAAAAACCCATACAGGAAGAGGGAAGAAAAAAAGGGACAGGAAGGGGCCCAACTACTAAGGACAGCTGCATTTATATCCAAACATACAACATCAAGGTGCCTACACCTTGCAAACAAACAACCGAGCTGTAAGTGAGAGTAAGACGCCATCAACAAGACAGCTTCCTTACGACGGCAAAATTCACAATAACACCGTCGTAGAAGTAAATTGTGCACGTGGTGACACGTTAATTTACTGCAAAAGTCTAGGCAACATTCATATATCCCAAATAATTTACACACTTCCCGGGTATTCAAAGTGCCCTTATCCTAATTTTAACCCAATTAAAAATTACAATGAGAAAAACTGTTTAGGGCGAGAGGGTACCTTGAAGTAGGAATCTGTCGTGCAGCTTTGTAAAGCTTTCTGGGCATCCAGTACCCCACGTGGCTGCTAAGATTAGTGCTTCGTGGGACCTGCTTTATGTCGCAGTTGGATCAATCATTTCAACACAGACACACAAGTGTTAGGCGTCCGATAGCTCACATCACATCATAGTGCTCTTGGGATGATTGTGCAAAATTTCCCACAGTTCCCATAACAATCACTTTTTCTATAAGCTATTGCCTTCGTGACTAGAGACCTACTATCACCCAGTATTTAATCGTGGTTTCATTGACTGATCGGTAAGATTGAGACAACTAGCAAGTGCCATACTGTGTGCTTCTGCGCCAAATGGTCTACACAGTAACCATATTTGTAAAAACGTCAGCAAGCCTGGTCGCTTTCAACCATTTAGTCCCCAAAAGATTACACAGTAAGTTTCAAGAACGCCACACTGGCTGGATAATGAAAGCTGTACTTCCTTGAGTACAATAAAAAGAGTGGAAGGCAAATGTTGTTTAAAAACTTTCTAATTTCAGCCAGTAATTTAAGAACCTGTGAAACATTTCCAATCTGAATTAGTTTTAGACAACCTAGATTTCTTAATTTAAGGGCAATATATTCGCTAATGGTAGTAAGTTACCCATTTCTGATACAGCGAATAAGCTCATCGTAAGTAGTCCTTCTATTGAAGCTGGAACTTACGCTCCAAACTAGTCCAAAACACCTCAAAGTGTACACATACTCTGTTTTCATTTTTATTGGCAGTCCTCATCAGCAACATTTGGGGCAAAAGCACCTTTCCTTACTCAGTGCGTGCCCGTCCCACGGCAGTTATTACACTGATGCCAGAATGTGCACTGGTCCGTCTATATCGGTGGTATTTACATAGAAGTAAAGAGACCCAGTTTTATTTGGTTAGTTCGGAAACATTTTTCATTTCGTTCTCTAATTACGGCTTAAAAATTCCCTCGTTGATTACTTTGTCGTCCTCCAGTTTTCCCTTATCAGTTAAACAAAAATCTGAGATTATCAGCCAGACTCACTAACTGTCTAGGATGATGATGCAACATTATCTTTGCCATCGTTGAAACTCATTTGGGAGCATGCATGTAGTCAACTGACAAAATCGTAAAAAAAACAGTTATAGGTTCCCTCAAACCTCTGTCCAGGCTTGTACCGAGGTCAGTATACACGCCTCCGCAGACTCGCACCCAGACATACATCTCTTTAGCGATCTCTTAATAAGCTTGGATTTAAGTTTGCCTCTTTTTAGAGCTTGTTGGACTAGTAAATGTATGTTTACCTTGCTGGTACTCTGATGGTAAAAGCTTAAATACAAAACTACCGGTTCCCTTTTCCTTTCAACCAATGTGAAATATGTTTTTGTTATTGCTGTCGAACCCGTGTTACGATTGTTAGCTAAAAATCCATCTTTCGGTGTGTATCAAGAAGTATCTGACTGACCTACGTGACATCCAAATGACGTGTGAGATGACAGCCCGAATGTGGACTAACACAGATACCACACCCCTTTCCTAGAGTTAATTATCCCACACGGACCTTGACCAACCTTGGAGTTGACATATCCGTCGTAAATTTTGGAAGAGTGAAATAAGTTTCGTTGTGAATTTTAGTTGCTCATCCCACAATGACCGCAGTGACAATGACCCGGTGCTCCATGGTTTGGTACGGGAAAGCTGGAACGTCAGCCACGCTGACGTACTTACTGTCGTATTTGTGGGATTTCCAACCCGGTCCTCAAGCCCCCACGCATATGCGACGTGTGAATCTTGATGCTGTTTTCAAACATTTAAAAACTAAGGAAATTTACAAAGCCAAGTGTTTTTGCTGTGGTCTTAAGGAGATTGTTCCGTATATACTCCAATTCTCATTGTATAACGAAATAAGATTACGCTGGCTAGACGTTTTTAAATAAGACGGGGACATTGAAAGTAAAACCGAACCATTTTTCCGAAGTAGTAGTAAGTAGTCATGGAAGACCTTTAGTATGAAAATATATATCGAAGTGTCAACCCATTTTTGAAAATCAACGTCTACGTATTAACTTGCCCAACCGTAGGTAAAGTGAGTATGACTTTATCCCCTAGTAAATAAGATTACATGTAATAGAGGAGAAGCTACCAAATTCTGCAGTCCGCCTAATTCCTACTGGACTGGGCTCATGTCTGTGTTAAGTGTCAGAGGCTGGTGAACATTATGAACAGTTGTCTTTCCATCATACCACAGAAAGATAATATTGACAGTTAGATCAGTTATCTTACTAACAAAGAGAAATAAGGCAACTTAAGATGTCCGCTTCCCTTAGTTGGCGACAGGGGACATTGTAAGGTACAATCAGAAGAGCAGACAGAAATCGTGTTCGAAGATATATCACGCAACACGCATCGGTACTAGAATAACCAAAAAGGATAAAGGTACGAAGGTATGATAACGTTATGTTTAAATGCAACTGTCCTCCGTGCTCATCTGACAGTCCGTTGAATCGGGGTCTTCGTGCACAAAGTTGACAGCGGTCTGCAAGGTAGATAAGGCAAATTTGATCTGTGCGCGCTAACTAGGTTTGATCGCGCGTTAAAGTATCATTCTGAAAATCGGGTACATAGGGCGACAGTGAGGGCTGCATTACTTTACGTCAGCGAAACCTGGCTACTCAGGTTAGAGCACGTTAACCGTATTTAGATATTAGACTATCGATAGGTGAGTTCGACCACCTGTATCGGGTGGCATCAAAGACTAGACAACGGACAGATGAGGAAAGGAGTAATTGGCAGTAATTGCCAGGAGAGTTGTTTTGTCCAGTCACTACATTTTCACAGACTTAATTGGTTAGGTCATGTACTAAGGATGTCAGCTAGTCGTTTGCTACACTCAGTAGTCTTTGCCGACGCTGCGACCCATTGATTTTAGGTGCGAGGTAGATAGATGATGGTCTGGTGTTAGGCAACGGAATCGCTCACGAGAGGGTTGGCCATTGTAATTTAGGTTCATCTCCCGAACTGGAGACCTCGAGACTCAGAGAGTAGGTGGCTTGAGACGTTAGGTGAGATGGCGGTTAGTTGGGCTCAGTGTGATGAACGTCGTCGTTGTTCGGCCGAGCTGTCTGTGGAGTGAATGCACTTAGTGATGCGGGGCAGTTAAAGCCATAGGGAAGTTGCGTTGCTGATGACGTCTTACCTTTTCTGGTAGCTCGGTTGTTTGTTTCCAAGCTACAGTCACCTTAATGTGGAGTGTTTGAGTATGGAGCTAGCTATTTTTTTAAACAATTAGGTTCCTTCCCCCCAAATTTTGTTGTTTTTTTCTTCCTGGAAAGGGCTTAGTCTATTCACTTGAGCATCAATGAGAGCAACAGAAGTACTGTTGTCTATGATGATAAAGGTGATGTAGTATGCACAACCTTCATTAGGAGAGTGAAAAGAGTGAACGCCTTCTCAGTGAAATATGCGGAAACAGAATAAGATGGACTCAAATGCAAAGTTGTTGACGTACGTTCTGATCAGGAAATGAACTGTGGATATATTTTCAGATGGCCTCAGTGTGAAAAGTTGTCAAGTTTTGATTCTAAGCTTTTTTAAGGATAATTTGATTCTGTGAATAGAGGTAAGCATTGAGGGAATAAATCAAGAATGAATAATGTACGTTACTAGATGAAGGACGCGCTAGTTTTGGTTTTGACCGTCGGTTAACTCCAAACTTGAAAATACCGTTCGCAGTTAACCACTCACTATTGTCAGTACTGAGTCCCAACATGATCTGTGACACTTCTTTTTTAAGAACTAAGTGACGTGATTGTTAGGAAATAGTCATCCATCAAAAGTCATGTAGTGATTTTTCGTTCACTGTTAATAGTTTGCTATAGAATCGATATTCAAAGTTAACACGGAAAGTTCATTTCAGAAATTACTGCTACGTGTTAGCAGAACATTGTCACGAATGCATGAGGCATCGTGCTATTAAACAAATCACTACATCATGAAATACTTTGTAGTCCACATGATTTTTCTATTAATTACCATTATTCTACTGTATGTGTTAGGCCTTGCACACTTTCGCACGACGCATTTTTGAATTAATGAAAGATGTACGTTTTTCAAATTTCTGCTAACCACTCCGATGTAACAAAAGAAAAGAGTGTAGAAAATACCGGCACTTACGATGCCACAAAACTGGTAACAGCTCAAGGTATATCCTTTTGGGCGGAGAGTCACTGGAAATTTTGGTTCTGAGCACACACTTCTGCAAGGGGTGAACATTTGTGCACAAATATCTTGTGCATCTTCTCTCAGATTGCATTGCGAAACTTCATCACTTACAGGAAATGTCACTCTTATGCCTAACCGTCACCAACTGCATGTTAAACGAAACAACTGTTAGCTGTCATGGAATGAGGCTAAAAAAAATTGCCGGAATGTGGTCCGGTAAAAAAAATGCAGTGCAATTATCATTCCCCGTCAGTGAAACTGAACAAATTCACACCTTGTTGTCTATATTTAAAAGCTTTACACTGATCGCAATAACGTAAAGCACGTTACTGTTTACCGTGGAAGGTACTCACTTCACTGTTGCCCTTCGAGAAATGAGGCGATTCGTTAACCTGAATTAGGATTTGTTCGACACGCACTTTGCAGTGGAGTTTCGCGTTGTTATATTTACGACAGTCAAACAGAAGGCCTGGTGAAAAATCACCGTTAACTAATAAACTACTTTCTAACTCACAAAGTAGTTATAATCCAGATAAAAATAATCACTCGTCATCTACTTTCCACCCTTTAAACAAGTAAAATCTGATTATCACCTGAAATAACGGCTGTATAATTTTCATCATTATAAACAGTTGTAAATTGTCTATCGAACTCTCTCATAAGCTAGAAGGAGAGTAAACCTGAGGTACCCAGGGAAACTGATGAATAAGGCTTGAAGTTGGCGGCACTCAACATCTTCAAATTCTAGACAAAATTTCGACTACAAAACATATCACATAGTCAACTTGGAACATTCTTGCCCCTCTGAAAATTATTTCTTATCTTGTGGATATGAAACATACAAAAACTGACCGAATGTTTCATGGTATCACGACTGAAAACCTGGGCAATCGACTTACATGATACAATATGTGCAACCGGACAAACAACTCGCATTTTTTCTTTTTCACATTGAAAAGAAACGACTTCAATTTGTTTGCCTTTTTCATTAAGAAGGTGGGGGCTCTGTCTTTTAAAGAAA